>JAYRBW010100170.1:0-19678 GCA_036023295.1 Invenusta paracnida
TCGTTTGAAAAATTCGACGATCTCACTCTATTACTAGCCATTACGGAAATTGTGTAGTGAATGGAGATAGATTACAATATGTAAAATCAATAACATTCTCTAGCATAGAGAAAATACATTATTTTAAATCGTTATACTTATTCAAACAATAAATTATGTCATATTATATCATATTTATTAGAAAGTTATGTTTTATGAATAAAAATTATTTATTTACTATACATACAACCATAGAGTATTGATAGATTGATTTTTAACTCTTATTAATTTCATATGCATCGCGTTGTTCATTTTGTCGATAGAAAATCGTTAAATTTTAATTCGCAATTAGTTAGTCAGTCGTGCACACCAAATTACAATTCACTCTAATTGCCAATTAGCTTAATTGTGAGTTCTGCACTAGGGCGTGTATAACTGATAAGTACGGTCTTTATAACTATTTTTCAACGGTTTTATATATAAATTAACAATTTATGTAATATTCTCATTCTACAATTATGCCTCCTTGCTAACAAAGAAAGCTTGGGTTTTTATAAATATAAGTATTTTATTTTGGCTTTATAATTCTATTGTCAGAAAAGTAATTCCAGGCTTTATACATACATAATTATATGTAGCGGTAGTCTGCCTGAAATTAAAATGTTCCAAATAATTTCGGTACAGTAACATACTTAATGCAAGCAGTATATTGGAAATCATAAGCACATCTATTTAAGACGCTTTACAATTGTCAGTTATAACTGCCTAGAAACAAAAGCACAAAAAAGTACAGCATTGAAACTGCATAAAATGTAAATCTAGTTCATTTGTTCCTCTATATATTTTCAAAGTAATACGTTTACCCATCTCTATCGGTTATTGAGACTTATAATATACTTTTCTTTATTATCGGGGATGAATTTTATATCTATAATCAAAAACATCAAGTTAATAAAACTATAAATTAAGCAGTTTTTGTTATCATACAAAGTTATTTTGCTACATTCATCTTTTTTCAAGATAATTTAGAAAATGACATTAAATATAACAATTATACTAAGAGGTAAACGCACTTGAGATACATCATATACTTATAGATAAATATTATGGTTCTGTTCCTCTTTTTGTACCCGTAATTACACCTTAGAGTAAAAACAACTTCCCAGTAATACATACAATTAAATACATTCATTCAGTTATAACTCAATATAAATAATTCTAATGACAAAGAAAAAACACATCATGCTTTCCAGAGATAACTAAAAACACATATCTTATTGTAAATGGACGCCAGTTTATTTATAATTTAAATTGAAAACGTCAACATTTAACATGGTATACACGGTAATCACAAAATTTATAATATTAAGTACAAAACACTTGTATTAACACAAAGGGATTGCTAAAAAACTGTAAATCTGGTACAACCCCTTATGAAAATTTCACAGTCCATAATTTGCGTAACATTTCCTATTATAATTACAGAAAAATAGTAGTGTAACTCCATTATATTATAAATAATTTTAAATGCTGAAAATATTCCAAGAAGAATAAGAAGGATTAAAACAGCAATACATCCAGGCTCAGAGGTCACCGAAGTACGTCTAATTTGTATAATTATGTACTTATCTCAAAGAGTACTTATACAGTTGAGAATGTGTTTAGTGTGAGCGAGTGAAACATGGAACGAGTCAAATCCAATCTAGCTTACTGTATAAAATGGGATGAACGAGAAAATGCACGCGCAATGAAGGTGACTCAAATGGCTTTGAGGTGAAAGTGTAAGAACACCAAGGAGCTGAATTAATACATTCCTCAATAGGTTAGATGTATGTGTGTCTCAAATGTTAGGTAGATAGTCGGCCGGAGGAAAGCAGTAAATTGCGGTCATTGGTCCTGCTGGTCTCCAGCCTTCCCGCTGTTCTGCTGTCTTGTCTCTTGTTTGACTACGATACGTTCGAGAATGCGTTTGGCCTCGCACTGGGGGAAATTGGACATGTCGTAGTACTGGGGGGCGATCCGCACAAGCCTGGTAGTAAAGAGGGAAATATGACATATTATAATAAAATATCTATCACAAACTAAGAAATAACTAATGAATTAGTAACATTAAAGAAAGCTTAATTCAGTAAAAAAAATATTGTTATAGAATAATATACCTAATGAGTTAACAAAATAAATGTGAATAATTGTTTTATAAATAAAATTGTAACTACTATCTAGTAGTATTTTAGTATATAATCTAATAATACGAAAATATATCAAATAAAATCTTTAAAAGTGTACATTTTTTCAATGGATTGGTGGAAAAGTCAATTTTCATTTTACGAAATATTAGCTCCTAGAAATGACAAGAAAGCTATTAAAAAAGCAATATTAATTGTCTTTTCTACCTATTAACTACCAAAAACGTTCATTCATTAAAAATTACTATTGCCACGCGGGCGCTCTCGTATTAATAAATATAATTGTATGAAAAAGTTTAATTTTCTGGAAAATAATCATTCTAGTGAAGTTGTTAATTGCTTCATTTAGAGGCAGAAATAAAAGCCCAAAGAATCTACCGCTTTTGTTAACCCATAGTATTCATATAACTAACAACCATTATAAACTAGATGTAAAGCACTGCAAACAAATAAAAAGTAATAATATATGTAGGTCAGAGAAGTTAGGCACTATAACTCACCAATCCGGTTTGACCTCAATCACTGTTCGAATGTAGTTCTTAGTGGTGAGCACAAACTCATTGTACAGGACCCACTCTGGTTTGTGATCGAGGCAGGTTGAGGGATGCAGTTGGACGACCTGATTATCTTTCACCGTCAGATAGTGTCCTGTTCGCTCGAGATGCGCCACCTAAAGAACATAAAATAAGCATGGCAAAATTAATCTTGTTGGCTAAACTAGAGTTTATCTTTTATTTATGAGAATAATAATAGCAATAATTTGCAATAAAATAAGATATTAAACAAAATTAGCCTGTAATAATATTAGTCATAAATCAATAAAGATTATTGATTTAATACAACATGGAGTAAGAGGGAAATACTAGGATGTTTGCATATGACATGAAATAGCAGCTAGGCTGTCCAATTGCACACTAACCTGCATAAAGAAGCCAGTGACTAGGGCTTTCCGGATATTGATGTAGTACTCTCTAGAAGAGAAGTCCGTACTGGATCGGCGGAGGTTGAACCTGTCCATGATTCTTGACAGCTGGATTCGGACATTGTCGGCTGACTTGAGGGACCGATAGTTGACAAAGTTGTCGTAGCACCATTGTGGGTCTTCATGATCTAAGAGGGGAGTCAGTGTGATACAGACAACATAAACAAGAACTTGTAGTGGCATGCTCTTTCAAACGCCAATACGGGCTACAATGTAACTTCTCTTGTCTTGAGGACCACTGACCCAGCCATATCTATGATCCGGTTTTAATCGCACCTAATGTGAGAGTCACCTTGCAATTATAACGATCTTATAGTGACAAGTAAACGTTCGTGCATGTTGGTGATTAGCCACCTAGAGAGACTCCAATCTTCTTTTTTATCCAATTGTATCGGTTAATTTTTGGGAGCATTATGTTTGGAAAAATGTCATCGTAACTAATTTATATAAGTCTATTCCCTTTTTTCAAACTTGTTTTAATTAACAAATTACACTGTAATTTTAATAGGCCATGTTTATAAAAGTCGCACGTTAATTAAAAAGGAATTTTAATTTGATTACGATTAACTGTTACATTTATAGTTAAAATAACGCATAGTATTATAACTTATTGTGGCTCTTGAGAACAAAGCAAAAAAGATACACATTGTATTACTATTTTATGACCACAATGAGCTAGTTCCTGTGAGGTCATATTAAGATTTATTTTACTGTATATTACGACATTGAGAATCAGAAAAATGAAGTTTGTATAATAATAAAAGAGATGAAAGTGTCCTGGAATTATATATATTATTCCTGAAAAACTATTATATTTTTCATTGCCTTCTATCTTCACGACCTAGGCTTCATACTTAAAATACATAGAATGCAGTTGCAATAAATAAGTAACCCATATCCACATAATTCTGACATCTTCAACCATGTACACTTAACTAGTAATTCATAAATATAATCCACTAATGTACGGTATTATGTTTAATAGTTCTCTTCATACGATTAAATAATAGTATTGCCATTTTATTTGTATTTAACTGCTCGTGATTAAAACATAAAACAAAATCTCAGTAGTACTTACTTTGTTTAAAAGCATGATAAACGTTTAACATCGTCAAATGGTCGCCGTCGATATGAGCAAACCGCATTTTCGCTTCGTCAGCAGCCTTCTTAGCTTCAGCAGGTCGTACAAAACATTGTGGAACTGGATGATAAAACAAAATGATAAATAACAGTTAGTAAATAATATCTTATTTCATAACATAATAATATATATACATATTAATATAGCACAAACATGTTTAAACATTTATTTAATAAAAAATAAGACATTTGATAATAAAATCCCTAATATGATCTGCAATTCTCAAGACTAACTTGTCTTTGACAGTGAGTGGTAAGGGAACCTGTTGTAGTGGTCACATAAAATTCGTACTTAACTGCTACTTGGTTTAGCTTATGGAGGTCATGCAGTGATAACGTGATCAATCATTCTGCTGAGCTTAAAGGGGATATCCATATTGTTCATATAATACATAATGTTATATTTCCAGATCATAAAATAATTTTATATTATTAAAAAATCTATTTACAGTAAATAAATAGTATGATACTAAACACATCGCTTACGATGTTAAGTTCTCAAAATTTCTTTCAGAATTAAAAGAGAATGTTTTTTATTAAAGTCTAAATAGCGGCAATGTAGTATAAGCTGTAATGTTAATAGGGGCACTGTTTTACCAGAAAGCATAGCACAAATAGAGAGGATCTCGTTGGAGCAGTTGAAATCGCAGGAAGCAATCACCATTTTGGCCAACTGTGGGTCCAGAGGGAACTCAGCCATCATGCTGCCCAGATCTGTCAGATTTCCATCGTCGTCTAAGGCTGCTAGGTAGTTGAGAAGTTCCAGTGCGCGCATCAGAGTTTCCGGGGCTGATTGATAGAACGAGAGGAGGGATATGGATGTTATTAACTTTAGTCATATAAGATGTACGAGATGTAGTTACTTATTTCCTACTTATAGAACATGGTATTAATATTGTATTAGAACAAAGTTAAATTGTCTCGCAAATAACAAACTTCACTCTTTAATTTCGTTATAAAACCACACTAAATATATAATGTAAAATATACTTTTTAAATACCAATAAGATTAAATGAATGGTACGTTACGAAATCACTCCATTAATAAAGAAAACCCAAACTACAAATTAACATTCATATTTTAAGCAACAAAAATAGTTAAATAATGTAATAATAATATACGTATATTATGGAAAATGTATACGAGTATTCACGACAGTAGTCTAATAATGTTACAAAATTAGTTTGTAATTAAAACTGTTTATGGTCACTCAAATAAGAATGAGATCAATTAAAAATTAAATCACCATTATTCTAATTCAGACTTTATTGTACATTTTAAAATACGTTTCTTATCAAATTACGCCAATAAAAAAACGTCCTGATTAATAATGGGTTTAGTGTATTGTAATAACCGTATGTACACATAACATACATTTCATACCGTTACATGAACAAATACCGTAATAGTAATAAGAATTACTAGATTTAAGTTATATAACTATTTATTAAATAAAAATAATATCAATCAATGTAAAAAAGATAATTAATTAATTAATTAATCATCTCAAGAAAATATAGCATGGACAACGAATTACATATAACGCTGCCCTACATAAAATAAATTAATAACCAACTACCAACCTGGCGGATCCATGAAATCGAAGTGAACAAGATCGTCGATACCCAATTTCTTCAACTGGAGGACAACGGTGCCGAGATTGGAGCGCAGGATCTCGGGATAGGTGTTGTCCTGCATCTCTTTACTGTATGCACGCTCCGTGTAGAGGCGAAAACACTTGCCGGGCCGCGTACGACCCGCCCGACCGGCGCGCTGCTGGGCCGAGGCCTTGCTGATGGCAGTCACGAGGAGGGATTCGACCCGAATTCGGGGGTTGTATACCTTCTGCTTGGCGAAGCCCGGGTCGATCACGAATACAACGCCGTCGATGGTCAGAGAGGTCTCGGCGATGTTAGTCGAGATCACGATCTAGAGGAGGGCAGACAGACAAAGAAAGATATTTATATAGAATCCTCTTTATTTAAAAGAAAGTTTGAGGTAGACTATTATGAGTAGCAAATTTACGAATTATAATTTATTAAAGAATTTGTTAGGAACAACAAACATATTGTTTTCTATATTACAGGATACGTTCGATTAATACTTTAAAAGCTATAACTACAATTACTGTCTGAGATTGTAAGAAAGTTTATTATGTTTTCCAAAGTATTCACATGAAAGAATATGTTAAGGGATTATTTTGTTATACCACTTTTAAAAAGTATTATAAAATATTATAAAAAATACGTCAAATTAGAATTACTAAATACAATTACAGCTTTCATATATACAAAAACTAAGCATGTCAAATGGAGAACAAATTATCACATAGAATACCATAGAAAATAACTATGTTTTAAATAACAATATAAAACACGAGTGATTTGATGGCAGGGTATACAGACCTTCCGTCCAATGGCTCCATTGGCCCTCTTGGGAGGAGGTTGTTCGAAGATCCTCTGCTGAAGGTTGGGCGGGAGAGTGGAGTAGAGCGGGATGCACTTGAGCTCACCCACCTCAGGACCCAGATTCTCCACCTCGCGTTGGATCCGCTTACAGGCCTCCTCGATCTCCTCTTGCCCAGTGAGGAAGAGGAGGATGTCGCCCTCAGACTCCTCGCACATGTGGATCTGGATGACGGTGCGGATCGAGGCCTCCAGGTAGTCGCGCTCAGGCTCGGGCGTGTAGAAGATCTCGACCGGGTGGGTGCGACCGGGCACCGCCATCAAGGGGGCGTTATCGAAATAGTCCTGTGTTAATTGGTGGAGAGCAGGTAGATGTATGATGAAAATTAAGAGCAAGTATATAGTTCTATTGTGTATAATAAGTATATACGATCTTTAATATATAATTGATGTTTTGTTTGACATCAAAGCATAGGAGTTGGTAGAAAAAGGAAAAAGGTTTTATTTATTATTGAATCTATAACAACTGTTTCAGCTACTCGTATGTGAGTATTTTACATTTTAACGAAGGAAATAAATTTTGTAAATGAAAAGTGCAAGTCTTGTAGTAAGTAGTAGTAAAGGTTTTGTCATAAGTACAAAAATGTGTGCATACAATGACACATAATATTACACATCGAGCAATATCTATACAATGAAAAATAAGAGATCCAGTTTACGTTTCGGTAAATATAACATATTTTACTTAAGATAACCGTGGACAGGCATTCCGCTACATGATATTAGATGCATTAGTTAGGTGAGGTGGTACATTTTTGATAGAATAGTATTTACAGTTTTTGTTAAAAAGTAACGTAAATTTTATTTATTACTTGTTCTTTTTCTGACAAACTTATCGCTTCCTTTTAAATTTACAAAGTCTAGCCTATATTGCACAAGAGAATAAATAAATAAAAACGAAACTTAATAAATATCGATAATTATAGTTATAGAGTCTGATTATATTTGACAACTTCCTAATAACACATATGGCACATAGTAACGTCATTATAGTGTGGAATACTACAATTTACCTGGAACTTGCCGGCATCGAGAGTGGCACTCATGACGACAATCTTGAGGTCAGGCCTTTGCTTTTTGACCTCCTTGAGAAGACCCATGAGAATATCAGTGGCGAGTGTACGCTCGTGGGCCTCATCCAACAGGATTACGCCATAGTTCTCCAGAAGAGGATCAGACATGCCTTCACGGAGCAACATACCGTCTGTCATGTATCTAGAAAAGTATCGACGACAAAAGATTCTTTGTGAATAACGTTCTCTCGCAAGGAATACTTTAATTAAGTCACACGAAATACAATAGGAGTGCGATTTAGAGAAGAAAATGGCATTATTTATTCAGATCTAATGAGACATAATCCACGTTTCTGTTAAATTAGTCGTAAGTCCTAAATTTAAAAAGCTATGATTATTTGCAAAATGCGTTTTCGTATAACACAAGTAAATTGTAATACTGAGCTTATTATTAACATCACAATAAACCATAAAATTAAGGAGGATATATAAATTAATGCGAATAATAATTGAATGAAAAGACTGATTGAAAATAATTGAATGTTACTAAAATGTTAATATTTTCATCAATAATTAAGTAAAAGAAAAAATAACGATTAGCCTACTTCATAAGCGTTCTGGCGGATGTGCAGTCCTCAAATCGAATACTGTAGCCGACTTCATTTCCCAACTGTACATCCATCTCTTCAGAGACCCGCTGAGCCACAGACATAGCCGCTACTCGACGAGGCTGTGTGCAGGCGACACACTTCTTGGTTGGGTAACGACCACGAACCCATTCGAGGCACCACTGAGGGATCTGTGTCGTCTTGCCAGACCCGGTTTCACCAACTAATACCGTCACCTGGTGGTTAGTCAGGGACTCCATAAACTTAGTCTTGTATTCCCATACCGGGAGCTGGATTCGTTTCCGGAATATTTCGAAATAGCGGGTCGAGTAGGCTTGTCCTGTTCAGGTTAACAGTAAAGTAAGTATTGGGTTTAATAGCAGCTGACAATTTGTTAACAAGTAATCAATGAAGTATGTAAATTAAAAGATTGAAGAGAATAAACAGAATTTTTGATAGAAATTATGCAACCATATTCTTAAATACATATTTTCAAATAATACATGTACACAATTTTAATTCTGAATATTTCTTCGCATAGGTGTGTCTATATTATGTCTTTAAAAGGATACTTAAATCCGAATAGAAGAGTACGAAATGTTTTTCTTGGTAGTGTATAATACTTAGTCACTGCCATTAGAAAATTATTATAACAATTAAAGACACAATCTAAACCTTGTTAGAAATAGTCAATAAACGGAAAATGTGTGGATTCAAGATCAGACATTTCTATAAGTATGTATGTGGCAGAGACTCATTAGAAAAATACAGAAATAATATTCCATTAATATGCAATGAATTTTTTTACATTAAATTGACTCTAAATGTAGTCTAGGGTCTACTATTTATGCGATATAAATATTAAAAGAAAATTAATTATATATCAATTATCACATAACATTTACCAGTATAGGGGTTGACTTGGACACTGGCTGCTACTTGTACCGCCGTCTGTGTATTTGCCATTACTGGATTGTCACGAATCGGGGATCTTTCCCGATCACCGTCTTCAAATCTGAAATAAGGAGTAGAGAAAAGAATATGAATTACACTTCGAGATTTTAAAGAAAACTTTGCTATGTGATTGCTTGTAATAGGCAATACAAAAAAATGGGTTTTGTAACAATAATAGCGTGTAACAAAAAACGAGTGATTTTTAGCTTCAACTTATATATACTAATTACTTTATTAATTGACTTAAGTCCCATACCTTATATTGTATCATTCTTTAGTTGTGGAGCCTTCTACTTTTGGTTTTGTGCCTGGATTATAGCTTTATCTAACATATAAGTATAACAAGTATAACTTGGTCATCGACTTCAAATACCTAGGCAGCTGGGTATTATCAAGCCTAAAAGAAATCGACATTCGCATAGCCCTAGCCTTCGATGCCGCCAACAAAGTAAGCACTCTCTGGAAATCAGCATATTCTACAAAGACAGAGACAGGTTTTCAAGGCAACCATCGAAAGCATATTACTCTATGGTTGCGAAGCCTGGACTATGATCAAATACTCAAATACAAAAATTGATGGCTGCTACCCAGACTACTTCGAAAAGCTAAAAAACATCCACTATTAAGAATATCTGACAAACCCCGAATTGTACAGCGGACTAAACAAAATATCCTCAGCAGTCCGGCAAAGACAACTTCACTTTGTTGGACACTGCATAAGAAGTTTGCAACCAGTCAGCACTCTTACACTTTGGCAAGTCTCAGACGTAAGTTCACGATCATGAAAATGCTAAAAGACAACCTGAATGGAATAGAGCTCATAAAAATCAAGACAGTCGCAATGAACACACAACACTTGAAAACTATTTGTATATCTCCATATTTTCTACAATTTCTCAAAATAAATTGACTCATGATGATGATGAAGTATAATAAACACGAGACGAGCATACATTAATACTCTTATTTCTTAGGCCTGCATTACAAATACAAGTATAACACAATTTATTTCCAGAAATGATTCCTTTCTTATGGTATTGATTTTTATTTTGCTTTGTGGTAGAGTTTTCTAAGAATTGACTTTTTTATTCAGTTTAACACTTTTTGTGTTACTCATAGTTTGTTGGTCTTCTCTATTTTACAGTTACCCTTTCTTTTCACATTATATCCTTTGTCTGGTGAGGTGATTTTGCATAATGACTTTATAAATTTTTCTCGATAAATAACTGTACTGTATATTTGTCCACCCACTAGATATATCGTGAAATATATCATTTCCCAACATATTTAGTAGACAACCTTTTCACATTTATGCAATTTTAAATTATATAAGTAAATATATTTAAAAACCATTTAATTAAATATGATTTATAAAACATTTTACATTATATAAGTAAATATATTTAAAAACCATTTAGTTAAATATGATTTATAAAACATTTTGACTATACTTTTGACATTAGTCCGGATATATACAACACATGTCTAGTACATATACTCTAAATGTAAAATATATACCTTTAAAATAACATAGTTTTCTACTTTATTTTGGAATACCCAGTCTGTATCCTGTATCTTATCTACCCCATACTGACAAAAAATAAGTGGAAGAATGTAAAACCCGAAATACATTTCATAAATACTCGTATGAAAACATAGATATTCAAAAAGCATTTGACAAAAAAATTATTTACAAACATTTAATTTAATGGAAAGCTTAACTGAAATATATATGCAATTATTTTAGTTTGTCAAGGTTTGTAAATGTAGTTAAAGGAGAATATTACTTGAGTAGACTTTATAAACCAGTGTGTAATGGTTGTAAAATAAGGTACAGTTCTAAGAACATATACAAAAAATCAATTGCTGTATTTGAATGCAGTATATACCATATTATGCTGTACAAAAATAAACGTTTCATATAAATGAGTAGAATAGGACTGTGTGAAAGACAAAAAAACTAGTTTATAATAGTAAATTAGTTATTGTCATGGTCACTTCTGACAATAAATATTGCACATTGATTTGCTATTTACATTATACAAGTGGAATTTTACAGAAATCCATTTTCTATTAACCAATTTAACTGATTAATACATTATGATTTATAAAAAAGTCATTAGAATTGTTCAAAATACAGTTTGCTTTCTTTTACACTATATTATTTTCCTTTGTCATATTTTATTTATACTAGATAAAGTGTATATGGCTGCCCTTGAATCATTTGAAATACCTGACTTTGTAGGTAATGTAACTTCTTTTGTCTGCTAATACTAATAGCAAAAATATTTGTTCTATGTTTTTCCTGGATATTACTGCAGGTTCTAAAAAGATTTGGATTAATGATTTGTTAAAGCACAGTGCTTCCAACTGTGTCTATTTTCATAAAAAGTGTGTTTTAAATTTTTTGTTGTATAATATACATATGTATTTTATTTACCAATGACACTGGTATGATAGAGACAAAACTGGGCTGTGCAAATTTTTGAAAGAACAAGTATTTCCATATTTCAAAAATTGTTTTCAACTGTCCAAAGTTTATGTTTTAATATTTGATGTCTTAGAAGTGGCTATGGAATGGGGTTATGGAATAAATGTAGGTGAAGGCCAAATAAGAATTTACTTAATAAAGGAAATTTCCTCTTGGGATTGCTCCACAACTTGTAAATTTGGATATTTGAGTGTGAAGGTAATTTTGCCAACACTTTATTGTTAAATGGAATTATTTCATCTACAGAAATACTGGTGGTTTTATTTATCAATCTTGAGAAATAGTTAATTGTTACAAAAGTAGTTTGCATTTTAGATGATAAAGTGGAAAGTTGACATTAAAACCATTGTTAAGGGGCATTTTCACCTGAAAATTTAATCTAGCTTTGATGTAAGATTTTTGAAGAGATTCCAAAGGCATTTATCCTGACTGAGCAGTAGAGCTAAATAACATAGAATTCAGTAAAAGAAGGATATCATCAAGGTTCATATTTTCCATTGAATTCCCAGACTACTTATGGACAATTACAAGAATTTTAAAAGAAGTAAACAAATTTATTAAGAGTATGAATCATGAGATTGTGTTTTTGAAACATAGGAGTTTAGATACTGAACATGCAAGCAGAAATATCTGGACAGAATATGGCCCCTGACTCTATTTTTTATTTGGGGTGCTAAATATAATGGCCACTTGAAATACCCTATATATATTATCCCAAATGTAAGAAAAAATAAAGGGTACCAATCATTTATTCTCATCAAGCTGAAAGATGTTTTGCAATTTACAATGATGTTGACAAATTTTTTATTCTGCAGTACAGTAAATTATGCTTTCAAAAGAGTGGTTGAAAACACATAACACATGATATAACAGAGCATGAATGTCAACACAATAGTAATAGTCACAAATATTACAATGTTACAAATTTTCTGAAAAGCACTTTTCACTGATTGAACTTTGCAACAAACTCCTTGCCAACTGAAGCTAAGCCTAGTTGGCATCACCTTTTTGTGACAATTCATAATAACCAATGAATTGAATCTAGCTTGAGACATTGCCAATCTATGGCTAGTTTTTTAGATGTCAGGCCAAAGAGAAAGAGTGTTCAGGAGTAGCAGTGGTTGACTAGTAAAAGCATGCAGACAAGTACTACATTTGGAATCAATTTTTGTTATTGTGGATATTTGATGAGGCATTGCTAAACATCATTGAAGCAGTCAATGTTTCATTTGTTTCAATTTTTTCAGTGTTTTTTTGACATTTTGAAACATAGCCAAAGAAAAAATTGCACATTCATCAAGCACATTGCTTCAATTGTGATGATTGTCATGTGTGCAATGCACTGGGCAGAAATTGATGGCATAGTATCATGCTGTAATGTTTTTGACAGGATATCTGTTAATGAATAGAACCTGTGGCCTAGTTGCCAACCAAAATATAAATTTAATATTTAATTTAGTCATTTCTTTCTTGATTCCAATGATTTGTGCTTTTTATCTTTTTTTAAAAATAAAATGACATTAAATTTGTGCTCATAACTTGCTGTATACGTGACATATTTTGTGTATTATACTATAATACATGTTTGTACTAAATATTTTATTACAATAAAAATGAGAAATGATATCTTTATATAATACTTACTGACAATATGTGTCATAGTGATATTTTTCTTAAATCAAAAGTTACTATGGTGTAAACAAAATTAAATTCATATATTTGTATTGCTAAGCAAGGCATTCCTTGATTAACATAAATTCAGAGTTAACCAATCAGCTTTTTATACTTGTCTAACTGTAGAAATATATTATAATATTCAAATTTGTATAACTTGAATTATTCTCTTGTATAATATATGTATATTTGGTACAAAGTCAAAATATATTGAATTATAGTAAATATTGGAGGTACTGTAAAGAAGGGAACAAGCACCCTTTTTACACTTAATATAATCTATCTTACCTTAACAAACAACACCAAACCTCTATCCTAAAACTTGCAAATAAAAATGGTCTTAAGGAGAAATAGAGGATTATCTTTGAAACCCAGCATCCCTTAGCCTGGTGCTTTAGAGAAAAATGCAAATCTGAGTGTTCCAGAGATTATTCTACCTGCAAGATTGCCAAAAATCTAAACAATGTTTTTGGAAAAATGTTGTATACAAAATTGAATGCAATCAATGTGATAAAGTCAATATCATAACTTGCAAAAAAATAAAATAAAGCCACAGCACTTTATGGCATCTTGTTGAGTAATTTTTAAATGGGGCCATCTGAATAACACTTGGTTTTGGCATATCAAATAATACCTACTGCAAAGGATGTAAGCAACAGCTGTTCTATTTTTAGAATACTGGGCAAACATCTTACTGCCATAGGATTAGATACAATATATGAATAATTTCTTTTAGCATATTTTATTATGTAATATTGAGCAAATTAATTAAATTCTTACAGAATATAATAGCTTCTAAATTCTATGGTTAAATATATAATTTGTTTATAAAATATTTATATTTTGATATATTTAAGCAAACCAACCAACTTAAATGTTTGCTATTATAGAATCCCAAAGTTTTGAAATTTAATTTATCCACCTTTGAATAATTGACTATGTAATATCATGAATTGAAGTAATAAAATAGATCAGGGGGGCCACCATTTAGACATGAAAAAATTTACATACATTTGCATACATATTTTTCCTATATAATAAATAATTCTAGATATATTTAGAATTGTTCCTTTATTTAATATTCAATATACAATATAAGTAATTCAGTTCAGAAATATAGAAGTTCAATTGGAAGTTTGGTGATTGTATCAATAACTAAGAATTGTGTAACACTATAGATAGAAAGATTAATACATTGTATGTGAAACACAGCATAATAAGTAAAGATGAGTTTGATAGCTTCAGTTTTCTTTGCTACTGTATATTTATAAATTAATAACATTATCATATGTACATCTGATAAAATTTACATGTACATTACCCTGTTTTTAACAAATTCATATATTATTCATGTACATATGTGAATTTTACATACAGGTGGCCACCCTGATACATATATATTTAGATAGAAACTTACTTTTTATATATAGTATATTTAAAAATAATTTTAAGTAAAATATTTTTTATGGTAATGTCAAATAAAAAACCCCCATAAAAATATTCACAAAAAAAATGTTTTAAAAACATTTAACTTTGTTAATTTTGCTTTTAGTTTTATGGCTTTAATTTAATGATGCCTTATATATATTGGGAAACACTTTCAAATAATGCTTTAAATATACACCTCTGGTCATAAATAATGCATCTATATCCATATATATTTTTTTATTTGCTATAAAAAACACAGATATAGGTTTTATTAATAGAAACGAAAACAGTTATTTATATAAATAAATACATATTTTTAGCTTTATTTTATTCAGAGGCCAGCAAAGTCCTGCCTGCAGGCCATATTTGGCCCACAAATGTCTATCTCCTGGCCTGCCAAATATATAAAAAATACAACAAATTATGTAATGTTTGGATGTGTTGACTTGGTTTTTTTCTAGTGGGCCCTCAACAAGCCTGTCTGGGTTTCATTCGGCCCGCATCTCAAAAAAGTTTGCCGATTTAATTTATGACAATATGGTGCATAATTTTTGGCTGGTGATTGTAGTCTGTATTAAACATCTTATACCCTTTTTCCAGATTCATCTCTAACTTAATCTTGAGAACAATTTGGCCTACAAAGTTGACTTTCATATCAATTAAAAGCTTATAAAATTTTAGGAATATAAATTTTTTCCAAATTTAATTTCATTCATTCCTTCCCAAGTTATGTCATAAAGGATTACTATACATATAATTACATGTAAACACATTCATCTCCAACTTTATCTCATGAACCTCTCAACCTACAAGCATGATGTACACATCAATCAAAAGCTTATCAAATTTTAGGAATATGAATTCTTTGAGAATTTAATTTTATTCATTCCTTTTAAAGTTATGACTTTATAGTGGATTACCATACGTATATTTACATGTAAACACATTGATCTCCAATGTTGTTATGACTTTTGAAGGAATAAATTAAAATAAATTCAGAAAGAATTTGAATTCCTAAAATCTAATAAGCTTTCGATTGATGTGTATATATTATTCTTGTAGGTCAAGTAGTTCACAAGAAAAAGTTGGAGATGAATGTGTTTACATGTAATTATATATATAGTAATCCATTATGACATCACAACTTTTGAAGGAATGAATCAGAAAGAATTCATATTCCTAAAATTTGATTTAAGCTTTTAATTGATATTAAAATCAACTTTGTAGGCCAAATAGTTCTCAATATAAAGTTGGAGATGAATCTGGAAAAAAAGGTTTAAGATGTTAAATTAAAGTATATGTTAATATATGTACATTGAAAAAGAATACCTTTGCCTTAGGCAATTTTTCAAGTTAACACAATAATTTTATAATATTATGATATTATACGTTGTATAATTATTAATAACAATTGTACTTTAGGTTTACTGAAAAAGATTTTTTTAAACAATAGTTACATTTTGCAGTTTGAGTTATTATAGTTTACAGCTACAGTAAATAACATATCAGTGGCAGTAACTGTGAAGCAATTATAAAAACAAAAAGCTAAATCAAAATCATTTTTAAAATAAACTAAAACATGACCATATCCATGGCAATATATATTTTATAAAATGATTTTGCATTGAAAAATATTTATGATTTTATGATTAAATACGACATTATAATACCTCGACTTTTTTGTACGGGCTTCACCAAGATCAATTCGATGTCTCGATGACATAGTAAGATTTACTCCACAAAACAAGAAATTTAAAAAAGTACGATATATTGAGTAATTCACTGATATAAACAAGATATGTGATTATACGTTTTATTACCTTTGTTAAATACGTTAAATATTTGTCAAATACAATTTTCATCTTTTGATTACTACAAAAATTATAGCCATAGAACTTAAAATATGTTTCAACTACATTTACGCTTTAAAATATATATTGTTTTATTTCCGAACAAATAATTTTTACTTTGGAAGGAGAAAACCAATCGAATTCGAGAAGCTCATAATCGCCAAGCCGCATTCGATAAGCCACATTCGCTAAGCCGCAATCGATAATCGCATAAAAAAGATTAATAAAGAATGCTAAAAACAATATGACTCTTCTGAATGAAAATGAAAGATGGTTTAAAACATTAAACGGTTCAGTTAGTTTATATATATAATTTTTTTCTTGATATTAATTGTTATATATATCTATTTTTATTTTGGAAAAACATTTTTGTATACCAAAACATTAATAATTTCTATATACCTAGCACAATTTCTATGCCTTATATACCTATTATTTAAAATTACTAATTAAATATAATATTGGTAATATATTTTTGATATTATTGTGTTCAAATTTATCAAAGGGTGCTACATTGATAGCACTGAAATTTATTTAATTTAAGTAAATATCGAAATTTTCCATTTACGTAAATCGTTTTAATTCAATTCTCGAGGGCTGTATTGAGAAATGTCTTTATTAACTTATACGTTTTGTTGTAACAATGACAAATACAGTTGAATATCTGTGGGTGAGAACAATTAGTAACATGTAAAGTAATTTGATTTATAAACTGTTTTATCAGGAATGGAAAATAACCGCCTGAAGACGAAATATATCATTAAACCGCTATAAACTGAAAGCGGTTAGCGTCTTTTTTTATAGAAACCATTCTAAAGAGATGTCATATCGCTGTTCTTTAAAATCTAAGAATCGTTCTTTAAAAACCGGTCAATTTATTTAAAGATCGAAATAAAAGAATCCAATTTATCGCTGTTCTTTAAAATCGTATGTAGGTACGAAGCGACCGTTCTTTAATAAAGGAATTGGCCCTAATATTAATACTCAATTATGGCTATTAGATATCATGAAAACATATACTTATAGTCAATTATAATAAAATCCAATTCTAAAAATCAATTGTAATTGATTAAAAATAAGCAATAATTAATAGCGGGACCCCATGGGGAGCTGGACAATCCTATTAAAAGAGTAACTAGTTTTTTATTCAATTGAGAATAGATTTCTAATTTAATTGGAAATACAGGTAGTTGCTATACATATATAGCACACACAAAGTGTTAGAAAAAACCATAATTTCCTAAAATCATAAACCATATATTCAATCACCCTTTGTTAAAACAATTGCGGAGCATGTGGTGATTGCTAGCAGAGCTCTAAATTAACAAGCCTTTAATATTGCTTAATTCATATTACTAAATCAATACATATTACTTTTTTTATATGTTATAAAAACAATTTTATAAGTATTTTGGTCCTAACTTTGGAAAATATTAACAACTTCGACAGTCATGAACAAAAGTTTGTAACATTTAAAAAATTCTTATATTTATATATTAAACAGAAACTTATAAATTTCATATCATATATCTAAAACTAAAATAAAATAGTAGATATTCATACTACAAACTATATATAGGCCATACCGTTGAATTCGACCGCCTGTGAAAATAATGTTATTGAGTTATAAAATAGTTGCGTCATAGAGTTATACTGATTTATCTTTCCACGTAGACTTACTAGTAATCCTTTAAGTCTATGGCTTTCCATAATCTTAAAAAAATTAAAAGTTCCAGTATTGAACATTATTAAATTCCAGTTTATATAAATCGATAATACGATCATCAGTTACAATTCAAATTTTTGTAATCATGTCTGCACAAAGGAAAATATCTACTTTTTAATTGAAAGTTTGCGACGCGTTGATCTGAATGCCACTGAAATTCATCGTATTACTATATTGCATCTTGGCCTGAAGAAGATTTGTGCAGACATGATTACAGAAATCTAAATTGTAACTGATGATTGTGGTTAACGATTTATATAAACTGGAATTTAATAATGTTCAATACAATTATATAATGTATAAAATAATACATAATATAGGTATACAAAATTATTTATTCAATATTAATTAAGCAAGCATTATTATTAATACATATTGATAAATTACTTACTATAAACATATATTTTTTAATAACATGTTTAAGTTTGTAAAATTTAGGAATTTTCTAAAACTGTTCCAAACTTTTGATCGTGACTGTATACTCTTTGTAGTTTGATTACGGCGTCACCAGCTCTATAGTCACAAATTCTAAGAAGGAATAATTACATATTATCTCTTTTACCAATCTGGCAATACACGGCAATACTACCGTTAAAAGCTTAAAACTATACTGAAAGGTCAACTCTGATATCAACGTAATTGTCAGATGCGTGTGAACATAACTGAACAAAATTTAACAAATGTATTTTGGATTCTTCCTTATTACAGTTTAGATTTTTGTTTCATATATCATAAAATATGAAACATTGTCGACTATTAATGCAAAAAGTAATACTTAATATGAGCTCGTTTCTTGATTTTCATCTTCGGGATCTGTGATTTTTATGGTATCTAATGTTGATATTACTATTAAAGCATATATAATATACATGCATATACATATAATTTGAATTTGAATGTTAATAATATTAAAAACAGAGACTACTAAAAATTGGTTTTAGTAGTCTCTGAAATAAAAATTTAGGACACAAATTCAATATCAAAATGTCTATATTAACAAAATGATTTTTTTATAAGTTTGGTTGGTATTTTCAGGCCCGACGTCAGGGGGGGTGGGAACCGTGGACCACCCCTTCAGAGTTGAAAGGCCCCCCCCCCCTAAATATTTTGAGGCCCCTATTTTATTGCATGGGCCCCTCATGCCGACTACCATTAATACTGTTATAGACATATAATATATA
>JAYRBW010100181.1:0-19676 GCA_036023295.1 Invenusta paracnida
TGGAGTAAAACTTTTGAAAATGTCCATGTGGGTATGTGTAAACACACCAGTCTTTCTAAAATGATGCTTAAGGATTTGTGTGGGGGGAAGGAGAAAAATGACTGCATATACATTTACTAATATTTTAGCTGAGTTTGGAATTGGAGTTGAAGCAAAGGAGAGGGGGGGGTCGCGGGTCGAACCTAAAGAAGTGACATTTCCTGTTCGCTTTGGCAAACATGTTGGTCCCAAAACTTCGAATCAACGAATAAATATTTCCCGAACAATTTGTCTGCTTTCTTCACTTTTCAAATACATCTGAGTCTTGAAAGAAAACTCAGAATTCTCTCTGCTGTTTTTTTTCTATTTTTTTACATGTTTCGTACGAACCAGCTTCACTGCAAATATGGTAGTATGTATAATTGTACGTATGTGACGTTTATACCAGGTCATTGAAAATTAGTGAAATTTTGCAGTCACCTAGCTAAGTCTGCATGTTTATATTAAATTAGGTTTAATTATCTTAGGTTTTCTTTATTTTGTTCTTAGCTATATATTGAAATAAGTGCAGTTTATTCTGAACGAAATTGATATTTCCACATAAATGGTAGCATGCTTAATGTGAGTCACTATCAACTTGGTACAAGTTGATTTTAATATTTTAATCATCATATTATTGGGGTTTTTTAATTACTGCTATATAGGTATATTCAGTATTTCTCTTTCGATAAAACCATTTCATTAATTGTATCATTTGAAAATGGAATAGAATACATATTTCAGAAAGAAATACACAAACGAAATATAAACTTAAATATTTTATGTACATAAAATGGTTACATGTCGCTGTCAAATGTAAAGTATTAATTAGTTAAATGTTAAGAAAAATTAAATAAAATTATTAAAAAATAGATTAATTTGTTAGATTTGTACAATATATAGTATTCTACACAAGGAAATCTTAGACTTAATCTTAAATTCTATTAATAAGTCTTTCAGTAGTTTGAGTTATAGGTATCGTTTGTGATTTGTATGTAATACATTATAGATATCTGCTTATATGTATGTATAAATAAGAAACTAGTAAATATACACATATATAATATATACATTAAATATATTTCACACTAGACAATTATATCAAATATTTCCCTTAAAAAGAGGAACAATAACTTGGTTAATTATAAATTGGTTTTATTGACAGTTAAAATTTTCTGATCCAATCTCTAAGATAATTTTCTTTCTATATAAGATTGGATTGTGGTTTCCTGCTTGTCCAGTTAATAGAACCTATTTTTTATTGGTTATCAGGAAATCGATAAAAATAGCTTTAAAAGTTACGCAGGAGAAGAAAGGTAATTGATAAATAAAATAAGCGAATTTAAAAAAGATAAAGAAGCGTTCAAGAGGTCTTCTGAGTGACAATATGGACTGAAATAAAAACGACACAAATGGATTTAAATTGTGTGGAATATTCTACAAAGAGGAAGTTAAAATCCGTAAATCAGATAAACCTATATGTGTGCATGTGCGGTGTCTATAATTAATTTTGGAGATAATTGCACAATGACAAATTATTACATTTTAGCTGAAATAAAAAAATAAATACGTTATGATGTGTTACTTTATGAATGTTTTAGATTATTAAAATACATAATGCAAATAAGTTATTTTATCGTTTAATTTATCGTATTTAATTGTTTAAGACAGCGTTCAAGTAACAATTTCCAAAAATAATAACCTAAAAACAGACTAAATCACTGTTTCATCTAATAAAAAGCATTCTTCTATTTGTCTAATTAGTATTTTCACCGGTATAGCCGCAAAGTTTTATATTATACATGGAAAATACAGCATGTGTATACAAGTAAAATTTGACAATTTGCGATGATTAGGTAAACAATTTTTTACATGACTAAACTAATTAGATAAAATGTCCTGATTAGTAAACATATTAAGGAAAAATTTCTTTGTTAAACCCGTTTTATATATGTTTAATGGGAAATATGTATGTTTTATGTCATAATATTATACCTACATAATATAATATAGTATACAGAATGCAGATTTTAATGTAACATGCTTTTTATCTAAAGCCCTACATAGTCTGTAACATAAAAAGCATTATATTTATAACCTTTTTACATTTAATGCTTTAAATTTAAAACAACTTTATAAAATAACTTAACTCATTGCATCCCATGGAACAAATATTTTAAATTTTTATAAAAGTCATTTATATTTAGTTATTTTAAGATTATAAGTAATGCAATTTTTTAGACTGTTTCATGCTTAAAATATATTCATAAAAAATGTACAGTCTGTTTAACCATAAAGTTTATTAAAATATCAAAATCTATATAAGAAATAATGACTTGAATTAGTGTCCATTAAATTGACGCTAGCAGAATATTGGAGTTTATCTAAAGAAAGACTATGCTTACTATGTAGGAAAGTTTTAATGAGAGTTTTATATAAATTTGTAATATATTGGTTTGGAATTTGGAATCTAAAAGTCCCCGAACAGGGGTCCAATATGATAAATTTACAGTCAACAATAAATTTTCTTTGGATTCTTTCTGCATTACTATAAATATTAAATGATTAAATCCTGCTGAAATTGTCCATTATATCAGATTTACAATTTTTTTGTAAAGGTTATATTTAATATAATCTATTAAGATTTAGATTATAACATATTAAGACCTATTAATATTAAGATTATAACATATTAAAACCTATTTATAATATGTTTAGTTAGACATTTATTATAATTTAAGTCAATAATATAGCATAAGATAATAATAATTCATCTATTAATATAAAAAATACATCGTTCCTAAATTTAAGTAAATCTGTGAAGTCGATATGAAATATTGAAAATTTATTTTAACAACAAATAATGTGTAATATACATGTAAAATAAAACAATGTGTAGATATTGAAATTAACAATAATTTCGTATTCAAAAGTGAGAATTGCAAATAGAAAAATGAAGTAAAATCTTTGTTAGTTTCTATATAATAACTAACCATTTAGACAATAAAAACAGTATTAATGAATGGTTATTTTGTCGGAAATTATAATTTTAAGTTTAAGTTTAAGTTTAATGTATTTTTAGATATATAAATACATTATAGCATTATACAAAATTAAATAAAGAAGTCTAGTAAACCGGAGTATATTAATTAAGAAATTTTACATATTGTCTATATATGACGCTGAAGATTTTTTTTTACTTTTAACTATGTTTTCACCTGCAACATAACAAAATGTTATAAAGCTAGGTATACTCTTCAATTCATAATTAATAATCATAACACAACCAAATCCAATTTAAAAAAATTGATTTTACATAGAAATCTGGCATGGTAACCAACACAATTAAATTCATTTCAAATCCGACGCAAAGAGGAGTTTGGGAACTGCAGAAAAGTGTATCAGTAAGCTTGCATAAGATGGTTGGGGGCGAATACTAACATTACAAAATACTACGTATTCTGAAAAACACAAAAATACATTAGTGAAGTCGCACACCTCAAAGAACAACAGTGTTCTGGATTTCTACTATTCATATCAAAAGGACGAATTTTTAAGAATGCATGCAGCGCACGTTCAACTTCAAAAATCCTCCTCGTGCATCTTCTCAGAAGCAGAAAGAATAAGAAGAAGGCTTAATCCGCTGAGTAGCTAGGCTTCAGGTAAAGTTTCCACTTTGAACTGATGAGCAGCTATAGATATACATATATACGTACATCGAAGTTAGTTGTAGCGATTTGCCGTTTCTCATAGAATAATATATCTTTAATTTATTATATATCAAATACACTATAGTTACAGTTATACAGGGCTCCTATATTAATATATAAGATACTATACATTATGTAATCTTGGCTCAAGTGAAGATTTATAGAAAATAATGCACATACACTATAAGAATAATAAGGGAACTATGAGTCAGGCAATTAACCAGCTGCTTTGACTGCAACTCTATACAGATGATAACATTAGAAAACAAGTCTTGGAAGAAGTCTTCTTATTATTATTATCTGTCAACAAGGAAGCACAGTGCCTAATTCAATGCCTTGATTCTTAATATATTACTTTAACTTCTGAAGAGTTTGAGCTTTACTCAGCATAAAGGACGAAACTATATAGGCATAGCTTGTGTTTTGGCTTGCCAAGCCAGTACCGTTCTAGTTTTCATCCTTCTCAACAACTTTATCTTGATTTTCTTGAAAATGGTAGGAATTTAAACGCGGGATGCACATATATTTTAGAAATTTTCATAGACACACAGCAAGGGTGCATATGGTGCTTCATAGACTCTATGTAAATGGGGGGATAAAGTATATAGGGGGAGGTTCTTAATACCGATAGCTTCATTTCTCTCCTCTCCGCCTTAAAATTATTTGGTGCCACGCACATCTCGAAGGCGTTCACAAGGCGCACACAAGACGTCTCTTTCGATCTTATACTTATAGGCTCCCGAAAAATGTAGAAAGAAGCAGGTAATAAGCCGCAATTGGCGGCTTAAGAATGAGCACGGTGAGAAATAAGGGGGAAAAAACTGGGCATAAAGTTTGTAATTATAAGGATTGCTAGCTTTTTACACAGTGTTTGTTGCCTTACCGCTTCTTATCCCCAAACCAAGTGAACTAAGCTCCGATGAAGTCGCGTCGTGCAAAAGGTGTTAGTTATGTATTAGATGATGGAGGGCAGGGGAGGAATAAAATTATAGTAAAGTGAAAAAACAAGTAATCTTGCCGAGCTCATAGTCAAACATATATTTTATGAATTCACTGAATAATACAATAAATCGAGTAGGATATTGGTAGAGAAAACTATAAATATGGGCAATCACAAATTTTTGATCAATTCATTCAATCGTTATCTA
Source organism: Invenusta paracnida (assembly GCA_036023295.1). Taxonomy (NCBI): domain Eukaryota; kingdom Metazoa; phylum Platyhelminthes; order Proseriata; family Coelogynoporidae; genus Invenusta; species Invenusta paracnida. The sequence continues at coordinate 4,877 of JAYRBW010100181.1, forward strand.
AAACGAGCCAGTAATATAAAAGTGAACTATACAGTTAGTAGTATTAATATAATCCACCACCACAAAAAGGAATCATAACTGTCCTGCAGATTATGTAATACTATATATATACAAACTTATTATTAATTAATTGATATTATTGGGATTTATATAACAAGCATCATGATCATATATTTTTTATGGAAAAACTCCTAAATTCAAAATCTAATTTATTCAGAATTTATACAGGATTCATAATGTCAACTTAGTACTATAATGTACAATACGTACTATTTTATACATTAAACAAAAAACACACTATTTTAAATTTCTTTTTATTTAAAAACAAACCAATATGGTAAATGAATAATATTTTAAGTAATACCATAATCATAATTAGCAAGTACTTGATCATAATATATGGAGTATAGTATATACATTTATATATAGTATACTATAAATAACTGTAATAAAAGAAAACTTTTGTAAACTCTAGACTACTTTCTAAACACTTTATTTTATCTAAAATTCGTATTGATAACAAAAAACAACAGTAATAAACATTTTATAGGGCTCCTTTTTCCGAAAAGGCAATATTGATTACATTTGATTACACTGTGTATTTATACTGCAAGACATAAATACTTTGAAGTTTAAGTCATTAAAACTTTAGCGCCAACACTATCCTATTAATAAAAATACAAACGCGAAAAGGAAAGGGTGGAGGGAGGGCCTCCTGAACTAACGAGAGAAGTTGGATAAAATATGAAGAACGGAAGAGAAGAGAAAAAGAATCACATGACGATCCAATACACCCAACGGCCTAGGGACGTCAGCATCGGCATCGGCACTCAAACCTCCAAAGTGTGAGGAGATATGGAGACTCTTAAAATCAGATCCACCCCAACAGAGCTCGTTGCAATAATCAAGTCAAGTCAAGTCAAGTTAAGTCAAAGAACCTCGCGCACAACAGTTGACTATAGTCGGCTGAACTTTATTCACAAGCGAGACATGATAATATGTAGCTACAATATTTCAGCGTTTCAGAGCCTGTTTATCAGTGGCTGTACAACGGAAATCTTACCCATCGCTGCCTCAACACATTCAACACAGGGATTCATTCTTTCTGACAAAAGACAACTACCCCAACAGCTACTCGAGTTCGGTCGTCGTTCTAAATCTACAATCGCTCATATGACACCAGTAAAGTCAAGACTAGAGTATACATATTCCCGTGAATGGACTGAATATAGCAAAAGTCGATTAAGTATATGAAGTATATATATACGCACATAATGTTGGTTCTTCTATATATATGTAACGCGTATATATAAGTCAATAAGTTTGTCGCGGATTCTTCATTCTTAAAGCTACTTCTTCTTTTATTTAAAGCGACGTGTATATTGATATCTATGTATGTGTATTTACATATTATAGGAGATGCAATAGAGGAGAAAAAGCGGCAGGAAGGCGCAGTAGGCGATACATGTAGGCGCAGCAGACTCTAATTTATGTTAGAAGAGACAGACGCCGCTCGAAACTTGAGTTAAGGGGAAGTACTTAACAGACAGCTTAAGTTGCTTGATGACAGACGCAGATCAATGATATGGGGGAGTGGATACTACTGATTTGGGATCATGACTATACAACGGAAGAATTTTTGAGTGTTGCGCTTGAAAAGTGTCTCAAAAACTTGAAAATAGTATCCACTCAGAAAATCGTATTTTAATTTAAATACAATGGATCACATAGAGTATATTGTTTGATAGAAAACTTTCGTACAAATGTGTCGTTTGACAACAAAGTTTATAACAATGACAGAAATACCTTTTTAAAAAGATAGTAAGTTCAATACGCCACAAAATGAAGTATTTAATTCTAAAGCGTAGAATCACATAAGAAAGAAAATAATTCATTATTATTTATATATGGAGACTACTTGATTTCGAATGTTATTGTTTAAAGTGCACTTTATGGATACGTATAATTTAACTCCATTCGTATCAATGTGTTAATTTAAAAAATATACATTCTGGTAAAAATCGTAATGAAATACGTGAAATAAGAATAATTGTTATGATAATATTTTCATAGCTACGAATTATTAAAATAATAAACATTATTATTATTAAATGAGAAATGGAAAAAATATTTTTTTATACTAAAATTATTGTAACTATTTAATGTAATTCCGAAATTTACATTAAGAAGATAAAAAACATGCTACTTTGAACAAATTTAATATGTATACATTCAAAATCTTTTGTTTTAAAAAATAATGAACGAAATGTGGGTATTATAAGATTTAACATTGAAAATAAAGTTGAAAGATGATTAAAGTAATATTTATATTTATTCGTAGATAACATCTATTATTTATAAGAGAAAAATTATACAAAGACATGCATGTATGTACTTAAAGTAGTAAAAATTTTCCATTAATTTGAAGTTTTTAACTTTACAAATTATAGTACTAGTGTATCCTATTGTATATTAAGGTACATATTACTTGGTTATATATTACAAGTATAATTTGTTATTGTATCACATTTTTATAAATATGAAATAATATTTTATACTATTTTATAATAATGTTATGATAATTCAAACATATGTATTTTGTCAACAGAATGTTTAATTTTATTACAGTTCCATAAAACTATTTATCACAATCTATTATAAAAGATTTAAATTTTAAACTTTATTTTAATCGTTTTTTTGATTGAGTGTTATATAAAGTTTCAAATGGTTATGTATTTCTGAATAATATCAAATACAAACAATACAATAATAATACAATTATTAATAATTATTATTTTTATTTTAATAAGTATACAATTATAAATTCAATTAAATTTGTTTATATTTTATATAACAAGATTATAATATATAATCAATATTTACTGTTATTAAATAAATATATACTAGGCCTATATTATTAAGATTAATTGTATTTCATATATTAAAAATCGATTAATTAAGTAGATAATGTATCGAATATTTTCATTCACATTACTAATATTGGATATCGTTTTCAAAAATAAAATTATTAATAAATTTGTTATACTTAAACTATATTTCAGTAGTGTATGCATTATTTGTTCAAAGATATTTTTCATGATTGATAATATGCTAAAAATAAAACTATAAACCTGAAATGTATAAGATTAAAATTCGATGATACAGGCTTCAAATATTTAATTGCCTGTGTTTTAAAACGAATTAAGATACAATTAAAATATGTTTCACGGATTCCTACGATATAATGCGTGTATAAAGTACCCTTATTAAAAACAGTGTTACACAGAAGTAATATTAATCGTGGTTATATTAATAAAAAGTAGGGAGACTCACATATTAATTTGAAAAGTTGACTCTAAGAGGTATTTTATAAAAGAGGAGATTCTATTTTGCACATATTATTAGCTTTTTATGTGTTCATGACATTTATATCATTTATACTATTATAATCATTCTATGCGGTTGATAGGTCCCTACATGTACAACATGTAGAGCTAATTCTATCCCAGATGTATACACGACCGCCCTTGATCGTGTCTCAAATCAATTCCCAACTTATACTTAGTATTTTGCTTATAGTTATATAATATTATATAGCAAGCGCCGTTAGTTCACCGTACATCTCGAAATTTAAATAATTAATTTCACTCAAATCTCAATCAAGCAATTCTATATATAGTTTTAACTACCTCTAATATAACGAGATGGATTGTTTTAAGTATATGGGATATGAACGAACAGAAGAACCAAATCACAGTTCGTCTCTCTTTTAGTTATATACAGCGGAATATGAGTTAGTGATGCCAGTGATAACTAGGTACTATATACTAACATCTCCTTCTTCCCTTCAGCAAGCTCCTTCTCGTAATAATAATAATATTCATCTTAAAAGTAGAATATGAGACAGGCAGAAGGCAACTGAAGAGGTAGGCCTTTGTAGCACATGTGGACGATGACCAACTGTGTAAACGTTGATTGTTGCCAAACTGGAGATCGATTAATCCCAGCCTATAATATTCACAATTGCTTCAACCTCCTTTATTTATATTCGACGTTCATGTTATCTTTATAAAGGTTTTTCTATAATAAGTCCCCCTGAATCTATAGTAAACTGGGATATATAGGCAAGGCACTGCAGCTCACGTTAAAATAGGTTAAAAACTGTTGCTTTGAAGCCGTAGTATATTTATGTTTTTAATTGACGCATGTGTATGTTTTTACATATAAAATTTCATTCGATTTAATATATACTGTTTAATTTAAATAAATCTACTGGATTATTTTTTGTTAAATTTTATTATTTAAAATTTATTATATTAACACACACCAATTGACTCACATATTCAAAGTAATGTAGTAAATTTTTTAGAAATATTTAATTAAAGTTAGGTAGGAAAAACTCTTTTTCTAAAGTTGAACATTCAATAATAATTGATTGATCATTTCACCAGTAAATTATTTTGTTTATTTTTAAAATTTGAATTTATTGTAAATTAGTTATTGATATTAATTGTATTAGATGCTCTAATTCAAAACGTAGTTATTCTAATTAAATTGATCTTTGAATGAAAGTGTAAGTAATTATTGACTTTAAATTCTGCTTAGATTTCTCTTATTTAAAAGAAGGAATTATTTTCATAACAAACACTGACAGTTGGTAAAAATTAAATTAAAATTCATAATTCTTGAGATAATATACAATAATTAAGTTCTATAGCGGTTAATTCTATCGAATAAACCACTTTCGTTCTTAATTATTTTGTTTTATCCACCGATTATCATAAATTAAAGGAAAAAGAAATGAAATGCAACGAAAAATTAGGTAATTTATTGAAACTTTGATTGAAATCAGTGAAAAATTATTACAAACACCAAGGCGAAATATTTTATTAACTATTCAATTATTTTAACGAAACATAAGTTCATGAAATATAGATATAATTACATTGCAACCCTCCGCAAAAAAAACACTGGGCCAGTTTTTATTCGCATTTATTTAACAAATATTATTTGTAATATCGGTACTTTCAATTTCTGCAAATATATAATTAACTAAAAAATATATATATAATTAAACGTTGTTTATTGAACTTTTGAATAATTCCATGATTAATTGGATTCTAGTTTTTAATGTGAGAAAGATATGATAGGTGGAAAATAATAATAATAACTTATCAATTTTAAGTATTAAATTGTAATTCTTCATTATAGTTCGAAATATAGGTTCTATCGGAAAATTTTGACTATTGTTTATTTTTATTGTAAATGTTTTAAACCGCCATGATATACACACCTAGACATGTGTGTCGGGGGTATCATCTATAGCTCATCCAGATACTCAAGTTATTTCTGATTTTTGCATTTCATATAATTGAACAGATTTGAGTATGCATACTATCGTGATTGTTGAGAAACTAGTTATATAACTTTAGTAAGGTAACTCTCTAATTTTTCTAATCGAGATGTTTGGAAACTAATAACATAGTCTCCATAAACTGCCTCATAACTTCATTGCTTCACATGTTCTATCTATACCTGCTATTTATTATGTGTTTTTGTGTTTTTATCTTTAATGTTCTATCTCCGGTATTTTTTATTATTTTAATAAACCGATTTTTTATTATATGAATTTTGCTTTACTGTAATTCAAACAAATATTATAAATTATACATTTGGTATAATATGTTCTCTAAAGATACATACATATTTTATATTTTCGTGTAATTCTTGAACGATATAATAAATTTTTTTTAATTCTATGCAGTCTAGTTGAAGATCAAAAGACCGCTTTTCATTTTTATTCTCGTATTCCACTTTCTATAAAATATAAATCCTATACTGCAGTCCTCAAAAATCTTTTCTTACATCTCAATATATTTGAGAAGAATTATAAACGCATGTCTCATATTATAACATGCATGTATGCATAATATGACATGATAAAATCCTACCACATACAGACTTCAATATTTTAACCGACAGTATTATTAATATTAAATATTATTTTAGGAACAAAGAAAATGATGAAGTCGATTTTTCCCCGTACGTGAACAGCGTTTCTCTTAAATTAATTAAATACACAGCAACACGCTTCCACCATTAGTAATAATGAACTGAAACGCAAACTACCAGAACGTGATTTAATACAAAAAACTTATCTTAATGTCATACAACATCTATAATGACTATAACAGGAATATAAAGTGATTAAAATAATGTGAATAAAAAAAAGCGCAGTGCAGTGCAGATCCAATTACGTAAGTATATGTATATAAAAATACATGTCATCTTGACTTATACATTTTTGTAGCTAATATATATTAAATGAATAAGAATTGTATGTTGTTATTAATTATGTACGTATACGCTTTTGATTATAGACATAACTTCAATTATTTAAATTGAGATGTTAATAATTTGTTAATATTTGAAATTATTACTTTGGAATAGTGGCTATGTACAATCTGAGTTACCATAACATTAAATACTCTTATAAGTGTTCAAATGTATATATTTATCGTATATTGACAACATACATATTCAATGATCTAGGTAGTATATTGCAGTCGGATGTAAGATAGGGTAATATATATACCAAAAGTTTTGTCATTCTTAAAAATAATATAGGTAGGAAACATTCTAAAATGGATTTTAACGTCTATAATTAATTTTTGTATAAAACATTTCAGAAATATTACTTTAATCGGTTTACAAATCGGTTATAAATCTAGCAATCAAAACTGTGCCATAAACAAATGAAAATAATTATTCTATATAAAAATAGACTACTGTCATTGTTAGGAATGTATATACAACTAAATATCCAATTTTCCATATTAGGTATTATAGAGTAAATTAGGAAAAGCACTATATTTGCATATTTTCCAATTGATGTTTAAATGAATATTAACCAAAAGTTATCAAATAATCTTTTTAAATATCCGAACAAATATGTATATAAATATATATAATTATCTAAATAATAATTTTATTAAACTTTGAAATTTATATATATTTCTTCGCTCATTCCTACAAAATGAATTTTATACTACAATAAAATAAACTAATGTATATTTTTAATAATTGCGTATATTCGAATTTATATTTAGTTAGCCAGATCGGCAATATGAAAAATCTGGATGAAATTAGATTTTATAGGCTACCATTTTATAATTTGTTCACTGCTTTTCTTTAGCTGTGCTAGATAATGTAGATGTTAAATATTATCATGATTTCCTAGACCATTGCAGAATGTAAAACATAAAAAATGTATGAAACAGTGGCTCTCAAATTGTTTTAAAATTTACTAAAGACTTTTCTTAGACTGACAACTAAAAACAATATCTATACAAATAGTTGCCAACAATAGTCATCCAATGAGACAATTTTGAGCATAGGTATACTATTATTATATAAACAATTTTATTATTTAAAACAGGGAATTTGACCCTTTAAAAGAAACGAATTCTTACTCACCATAATATCTGCATTACCTTTCAAATCGTTCATCTCGCTATAGATTATTCGCTAGATGTTACATACGAGTACATACATAGCTCAGTGATGCTGTCCCAACTATAGAGTGTTGACATAATCTCACGGCCCAACGACAGAATCTAAAGTAGTAAGTATCACCAGCAGCCGAACTCTTACGACACAGTAGGGGAGCGCCCAGGAAAGAATCGAGGGGACAGGAGGAATGTTAAGCTCTTTTCTTCTTATGGACGACATTCCGTCAATTCATACTGCTGGTTTGGCCATCTAGATACTTCCTAACTAAGAGTTAACTCCACCTCCGAGAACCACAGTGAACGAAGAAAGGAACAAGATGGGATTTGAGGGGAGAGGAGTGAAGAGAAATAATATTGTGCAGCTCAATGTCAACTTCAATTAACACCGAATTTACTCGTTACATCCGCTTAAATTCAATCCCTGTTCTCGATGCCCTCTTCTCTTTAATTCTGGCACGGAGAGAAACACTTTCGCTGAATGTCAAGGGCGTAATACACAGTATTATCATCTAATCTATGGTTCTACAAAATCCCAAGCTTTTACTTACATATATATACGTATAATAATAATAACTATAATTCGATTCACCCCATCTTTATAAATATTAAATGAGTCAACCTATTTTCAGGTAAAAAATTATTCCCCATTATTTGGTTTCCTACCTAGAATTAGAATATGATATTATGTAATCCAATATACATACGCATGGATATAGTTTCCAGCCTTAAACTCAAATTATTTTGCTCGTTCTCGTTCTTTCAAACATATACGTATAAAATCAATCGATGAAAGAATTTGTTTGATAAAACAATATTTATAATATTATTGGATATTTCTTAAATGCATAATGCAAGTTTTCAAGTGGGTAAATATCTTTGGAGTCTCTTATCTGTGGACTAAACGAGTCATGTGGCTGAATTCATGGCAGACATGAACTCTTATCATACCAGAGAAGAAAATTTGTAATATATTTCAGCCTCTATGAAATCCACTATATACAATCGATTACCGAATAATCCACTCCTTTAAAATAAATTATATTTAGTAAAACCAGAATACAAAGAAGGTATAATGGAATTTTATAATTATAAATTTGATCAATTTTAACATTATGTATTAGTATTATATCTTGTACTATATAGTGAACAAATTCTATTTATCCTAATATAATATACCTCATAAAATTGATTCCATTTATTTCGGAAAGTTAAATTTTTTGCTAGAAACATTTTAAAAGCATAATGTACAACACGTACATATTACTAACACGTACAAATTAGATTTTTTCCATTTAAATTTGAAAGTAACTAGTTTTTAAATAATTAAACATTTAGGTATATCACTTGCAATAATATGTTTGGCATATTTACCTATTCATGCTTTGTATAGTTATTCTCATTTTCATTGAGTTAATATTTCTCAGTGAAAAACTAAGCATCATTGAAACATAACTTCAGACAATTTAGTTCCCAAACATGCCTATGTATGCGTATCTATAACGACGGATACCAATTATTATGACCTACTGGGTGTGCATTTATAGCCACGCGTTTATTGTTTCCTTTAAAAATATTTAATTTTCCATTAATGCCAGTTTTACATCTAATATATATGTAATATAAGGAACATCGGAGCATGATGACTGGTGTCTGTACCTATGAACACTCTAAATACTGACGAACACAGTTTCCACTTCTAAATCTAGTCCATATTCATAGTCAAAACACCGCTCCTGATTTGCCAGAGTCGACGCTTGATGGTATATATAGATCTCTCTATTAGGGCATAAGGATCTGGCATATATATGTAGCAATACGGATTCTGGGTTAAAGTCTGGTTTGGTAAAAGTTGAGGAATAGATTGCAAGAAAGGCTCTATCACGTCTTGATTTTGGAACAACTCAATTCTTGATTCTGTTTAGAGAAAAAAGAGATAAAGAGAAAGATGTTGAAGTACGTAGAAATGAGCTCTCTGCATTGTCAATCCTCGTCGTTTCCCAGTATTCGTAGGGGTATACTACATGAGGCTGTTACAGCCCGGTATTGTTCCTCTCAGGCTGCCTACATTAAAAATAAATGTTCAAATTGTATTCAACAGCTCTTGTGTAATGATTAATTGGAGGTGCAGGCATTCACACGCTCTAACTGATTTTAATACCATTTATATGGTGTCGAGAAAGTATCTATCACACACATACACATACCCACACTCTCTCTCTCTCTCTTCAGTATTAGAACCTTTTAGACTTCCAAAACTATTATATAATATACTATAAAGCATTAGGACGCATGGAAGCTACAGGGTATCTGCTTTTCACTTTTCATTTAAAAAGCATAGTTTTGCTATGTAATTATGTATGTATAAAATCTCAGTACCATTATCTTAAATTTAACGCACCACTCTCCAACAATACGATATATACTTATCCTAGTTATGGACGGGAGATTTTAGACTCAAATTAATTAAAAACTTATACCTGATGTACACATAAGTATAACAGACAATAGAATTAATGTCTAAGCATTTTTATCGTAACGAGACGCAACAAGACGCCTATACTAATTCTTTATTCATATATGTCTAAATTGTCTCAATTTGTAAAAGTCAAGTAGAGAGCTTAGGAAAAATGCTGATGAGTACAAATGGAAACCTAAGAATATTATGTGTAATATAATAATACATACTAAAATAGACACGACATAAAAGCTACAACAATTCATTCAGAACATTTTATTAAACTATTGAATAGTACCTATATAAATTATAAGTTTTTATAAATGTATTTAAAGAAGGAGTTTTCAAACATTATTTAAGTTTTATTATTTAAAGTAATCTATTTCAAAGAATTTAACAGACAATAAGTGGTTTCTAAAAAACTCAAAACAAAATGTATTAAAAAAACATTGAGTTTAAAAATACAAATTAAAAACAATACATAAGTAAGTATATGGTAAAAGTTGCATATAACTCCCATTTTTACTTATTCCAACTCTCGGCTATCCAAAAAACCAAACGAATCTAGTATAAGGTAAAAAAGTGAAACAAAGAAGCAGAAAATGTCTGAATTACAAAGCGAGGAAAGGGTTATAACAATTCCTTTTTAACGGGAAGAAACAAGTCTGCCTTTTGTTGTGTCTTGACTATTTTGATGAATGATAGATATTGTAATTCAACTTGGTTTACATTCGGTTTACAAAACGGCTGAATCGGTGAAATGAACAGAAATAACTGAATTTCAAAGCTGAATCGTAAGTTTGCTGATGGAAGAACAAGAACATGCGATGCAGGCAAAGGGACATGATGTGTGTTTGAGGAGACAAACCATTGCGGTAGTTGACGTGCAGTATAATGTAGCACAATAGACCGACACATCTTCAGCAGCACAATAGACTGACACATCTTCTACTTGAATAATGCCTTAACTCCGACCTGCCATTGACAGTTTTAATGAATCGTTTTTTCGCGATATGTGGTAGTCTATTTTCAAACTCTGGCGGCCTCAATTTTCGGTGTACAGATGCTTCGCTGCTAAAGAAACTTTAGAGAAAAGAAATAGGGCGATCGTTATATTTTTTGAACAAAAACTTTCATGATTTGTTGGGAACGTCAACCTTATAATAAAAAGCAAGAATTGAGATGTTTAAAAGAAGAGAAAGCATTATTCTTGCATTTAGTCGTAAAATTACGTACGTATCTCGAAAAGTTTACATATTTATATTTATATTAGTAGAAAGGTAGACCGCATTTTCAGAGTTAATTAAAATTAAATTTTTAGTTAGCTAGTTCACGAAAGTATGCAGTAAACTAAAATTTAAACGAAGCTTAAGCGGTAAATATTGAATACATTTATAACAAAGCAATTGTATAACTAATATTTAAAAAAATATCAAAGGATTACATCATTAAATCAATAGCAGAAATATTAAATGTCTTATTTCCTTTTATATCTGGCTATAAAATAGTCACTAAAAAGGTGGCCAATTATAGCAAATAAATGATAATAAATATTCTAAATTATACTGAAATAAAAATAATCAAATTACATGCGTATATACAAATTAAATAAATTATACATTAATAGAAAAGTATGACTTTATATCTTTTACATAAAATATTAATTGTAAGATTATTTTTCTCCAATTAGGCTTTTAGGATAAATTTTTAATTTGTCTACTCATGAATTATAACTAAAAATAAACACATTATAACGTGTCTTATTATTAGAAAGCAACTACTGATTTATATATATCCGAAAAAAATAGAATAAATGTACATTAAATTTGAGTGGAGAAGTGCCGGAAGTGACATCTCATGTTTTTGAAACATGAGAGCTGTTTTTCATGCAATAATTATTTTACACTTGAAATAAAATAAAACCCCGTTACTCTCAATTGTGTGGTAGTCTATTTTCAAACTCCGGAGGCCTCAATTTACAGTGTACAAATGCTTCCCTGCTAAAGAAACTTGCTCTAATACTTAAGATTTATTTGTAGAATTTATCATCGTACTCGTATGATTCAATGATATGTAGAAAGCATTATGACACATGATGCTTTGATAATATAATGTCTATCCGTTAAAGAAGAATATCTAATATGAAACTATAAATAGCAGTAAATACGATTAGAGATAAGTTTTATAAAGTAACTTGAACTATATATAGAACATTTATATAATACACAATATAAAGTTGAACATGTGTGCCATCATTAGATTTTTAAAGATTTCAATCTTTTAGTGTTTAGGCTGCGAATTTTTTAACCTTTTTAAAGCATTTACCCATTAGTTGACTAACTAAAGCACATTTACCCCTTACTAAAAATTATGCTATATAAGTACATCGAAAAGATATAAAGAAAATTCAATTTATTAAGTTCATTTACCCCAATCATACTTGTATTAATCCCAGGTAAGAAACCCTGGTTTAGAGGGAAAAGTAACCTTAACCATTATACGCTACAAATCAGAAACCGTTTGTACTGCAACTAAACTATCTAGTTTATTAAAGACGCATTTTAATTCTTAATATAATAATAATAATATTGATCATTGGGTATAATGCCATGACTTCAAGTTGGTTCGTGTCAAAATATTTCGTCTATCTATGATATAACTGAATAATAATATAATTGAGGTAGAAAATCAACAACTGAGCACTGTTACTTAGCTCCAATCGTAGAGAAATAACTCCCATTGAAAAAAAAACTTAGAGGAGAAGAACCGAAGCGCGATAAAGTCGTGTTTGTTTGTTGTGTCTGAGCTGACTCCCCAACACAAAAAAAAGGATATCATGGATTGTGCTCGAAAAGAGGATTAAGAGGGGCAGAGGTTGACTATGAAGATAACACAGTCTGCTGCATGTCAGACTTTCTTGAAGATCTCTTAGTGTGGTTCAAGATAGCTGAGAGGGAGGGAGGCTCAGAGGATGGAAGGAGGAAAGGTTGCAGAACTAGGACGCGATATCTTTGTGCCATGACTTAAAGTAATATAGATAACAAGTTACAGCGCTCCTTCCTTCTTATTAAGTATGGTGGTACTGCCTTCTCTGAGGGAACTCTGAACACTGAGAACAACCAATATTGCTTCCTTCCTTGCATGAAAAAGGAGCGAGGTTTAATTAGGTTAGTCTGTGATATAACTAGAAATGACTCGTTCCGTTTTGTGGTCGTTTCATGGTTGAGCTTTGGGAACTTTTGAGGATTTTTAAGAGATGATATCTAGTAGTAACTTCCTAGAGAGAGTTAAATGTGGTATGATGGGCCGGGCCATTCTGAAGTAATTCATGTTTTATATACATTAGAGTAACGCGATTGAGTATTTCCCTTTATAGAAAATACTTTAATGGTACATACATCGATGGCATGCAATAAATTGATATACAGGTCATGTAAATATTTGGAACAATTTATCGTTTGATCGTATACTATATAGCTTAAATAATATACTACTAAAAATAATACATAAAAATAGACAAATTCAAGCAAGAAAAACTTTTAAGCCTGAAAATTGTATTTTATTTGTACCTATATAAACTTCGGTCATGGATGCACAAGTGAGTATATAATGCCTGTATTAGAACTAAATATGTATGTTCATTTATAATTATAGCTTCAACCAATTATATACACTAATATATACTTTTTCAGAATTTTACAGAGAATTTTCTATAAAATAATCGGATCTTGATAAACTTGATAAACATGATATGTGTTCAATATATCTAAGTTTACTAGGATCCGCCTCAAAATAACAAGTAAACACAGTAGAAATGATGTTATAGAAAATATAGGAATACTATATACAAAGTCTATTGACAGTTTATAGATACATAAAATAAAAGTACTTATAAAAACCATCAAAATATACACAAGCATATAGTAAGATTGAATCGAAAAAGGGCATGAAGCTAAAAGCGGATACACTGACGTTTTTGGGATGCGCTAGCTCTATGGATACTCAGAGTGGTTCGATTAGTAGACTGGATCCTGCGAGAGTTTCATAACCTTCAGTGAATATAGAGATCTTGGACGACATCGCGGTGGGGTCTTGAACGAAGAGGTTGGTCCATACGTAGAGATCTTGGAGGTGATCCGCTATGGATACACAGAGGTCTTCGACGAAGAGGTTGATTCATACGCGGATATCTTGGAGGTGATCCACTGGGGATACACCGAGGTCTTCGACGAAGAGGTTGATTCATACGCGAAGGGAGATCTTGGAGGTTATCTGCTGTGGATACACAGAGGTCTTCGACGAAGAGGTTGATTTATACGCGGAGATCTTGGAGGTGATCCGCTGTGAATACACGGGGTCTTGAACGAAGAGATTGATTCATACGCGGAGATCTTGGAGATGATCCGCTGTGGATACACAGGGGTCTTAAACGATGTGTAAATAATGTCGTTCTGCTCTTCAAAATTTTCAAATAGTTGATTAATATGTAGTTCAGACTCTTCATAATCATAACAGCATGTAGAGGTGGATCCCATTTCATTATTGATCGTGAAGAATTTAATTATTAAGCAAATAATTTGGTGCAGCATTGTGAAATATAGTTTAAGTACAGAATCACTTTAAAATAATTGTTCTATATACCACTTTCATTTTTGGTGCCAACTGAATAGGAATGTGTCTGCACTTTTAGTAACGAACTTGAATTCTATAAGAAAACAAGAGAGCACATTAAAGGATGGCTTTAAATTTCCACAACAATTTTTTTAATCCATTTATTTAATAAATCGGCAGTTCATGAATAAAAAGAATTAAAAGAGATGCTTTCTAATTTGTA
>JAYRBW010100192.1:3845-19675 GCA_036023295.1 Invenusta paracnida
GTTTGCACAACATGGCACCCCCTCTCCAAGAGGGGTTCCAACTCTGCTTATGGCATACTGGGCCCCACATAGTCATAGGCCAAGGGGGGTCGTTCACACCCAACGACTCCCCCTAGATGTGCCCCTGTTATATAATAATAACAACAGTGTTCCATAAATGTTATGGAACATTGTTGTTATTATTATAGGTGTTTAGAAATGGCAGAAAGTTCTTTTGTAATGCCAATGGTATTTCATTCAAATTCAAATAAAATTAATAATAATAAATAAAGGAAATCTAATTTAAACATTCACTATCATTTTGAGCTAATATGTATTAGAAATATTCTAGTAAAATGTATTAAAATATGAAACAATTCTTACGTCATCGTTATGTATGTATTATGCGTTAAATGTTAATAATATGAATTATTGATTGGAAATTAAAAAGTGCGCTATTTACTAATATAAATAACCATGACAGTTTTATTGAAATAATTAATTAAATCAACGTCAAAAAATAATAATATAACACCGCATATATGGATTTATTACACGTTTTGCCATTTAAAATTTGTAATGTAATATATTATTTTGATTTTATTACTTAAATTATTTGTGATTATATGTTTATTTGTACAACAGTGTATGGATTTATTTGGTAAAGTTTTCTTATATAATGTGTATAAATCAATGGAATATTCAGTATTCATTTTTATATATTAAAACTTATTGTTAATTTAATTTTCACAAATTATGAAATTTATTTTATCCCGATATAAATTTAAAGATGTGTGGGAATGTGTTGTCAATCCATATTTTATAAGGTGCATAGTTAATGTAGTTTTAAGGTACATGTAGGCATGAACAATATCAAATAACCTTGAAACATAAATTATAAAGATTATACCAAATATGCACCACCCACAAGTATGTAGAATCACATCAAAAGTAGAAGCGACATCAAACTCATAAGGGTCTAATGTATGCCAGCGAATTATCTGGACAGGGACTACAACATATATTCCGTGTATCTGGAAACATATATCTAAAGTAATTATTACACGTATGGATCAGTGAAAAAACGAAGACCTAGGTCAAGCATGCATATGCCTCGTTATATGCCTCATACATAAATTAACATTCATACAATATTAGTACATTTTTGAAAAAAAGACTTAACTAAAAAATACATATGAAATTATAGTCGTTTAATTTAATTATCTGAACAGAATCGTGCCAAGCGAACTTAAAATTATTTAAAATAATAAAAAATCACACCGATATATTTCAATTATGATAAATAATATTGATTATACTAAATTTACTCCTCAAATGAATCTTAAACGTTTTTATCTCTCTGTTCAATTTATTCGTTTGAAAATGTCATGTAAATATTAGTGCAAATGTCTACTGACACTAGCAAAAAGAACTATTAAATATATATTCATAATGTAAAACTAAACCTTTATATATTTCATTAATACTATATCTCCCAAATGAATTATTATACTTATATTCCTACTCATGATCTTCTAAAGGAAACATCTGTGTGAAACATGTTTTATAAAGCATTAATGACTAAATTAATATTGCGTCGTACAATACGAACTGTGAGAAGTTACAAGTATTTGCACACTTTACTAATTTGTATAAAATTCAATAGTGAACACTTTCTAAATTAGAGCTTGATTAATCAATACACTTACAAAACTAATTCAGTTTCTAAAAATGCTTCGAAAACTCTTAAATTCATATTTTAAAATCGTTAATTTACCATATTTTAATGACACTTGTAATTCTAAATTGTAATTTTGTGAATTAAATTAATTTTTTAATTTCAAATAAATTTTAATATCATATTTTTTTCACTTCATTAATACAATTTTTTCCTCTTTTGAGATTTCTACCATTTTTTTGACGTGTTCAGTATATTATGTACCTATCTTAGTTAGGAAATAGAGAAGTCAAAATTATAACAATGTTTTATAAAATATATATACTTATCATAAAATGCCGGATAACACGGATAAAAGTCAGACACATAATAATATCAAAGCTAAGAACAAAAATAAATATTTTCACAAACAACAAGGATTAATAAAAAATCAATGAAATATTTAATATCTAGGTACAAAGAAATAAATATATATATATATGTTAGTTTGAATTATCTTACGATAAACTTTGGATAAAACACTCGTTTAATCGTATTGAATGTTCCCGAAGAAAAGCGTAGATGTAGTTACTTATAATAGGTGATAAATTCGATAAACAAACATCAAGTAGTCAAAACGGAGGTATAGACGGTTCACCTTTAGAAATCAGATAAAATCACAACAAAATAAAGTCTGCAGAAAACTCCAAACCAACAATAATTAAAGATGCCGATTGGAGGTGGCAAAAGGTAGGAGTCGAATCTGATTGGTGCAGATGGCGGTGTAGCCAGCGGCAGGATCAGCGGCTTCTGATTGGAAGGAGAATGCAGCGTGCTCCGGACAATCAATAAGTTTGAACTGCGGTGATACACACAGTCGAGTTTCGTACCAGAGATCTGCGCCAGAGCTGCCAAAGGAGGAGAATTTAACTGGACCGTTTCGGTTCCTGGAATGGTGACGCGAGTTGGGGTTTTCCTGCGTTGAGAATAAAAGGGGGAGGTAGGTGGTTTCAAGACTCTGTCACACAAGTTCCTCACATTGTAGAAATTAATGAAAGCTTAGATGAATGTGAAATATTAAATGAAATGTTAGTTTTAGAAGAGAAGAGAAGAGAAGGTATATACTTCAAAAGGTTATATCTCGGCAACTAGGCAACCGCGATGACGTTGAAACTCATCATGTGCTATAATATTAATAAGAGAAGCGTGGCGTTCTGTTAAATCTCTCGACGGAGTCATATAAGGTGAAACACTAGCTATCAACAATTTCCAATATTTGATCTTTAATGGAGATATTAAAAACCGGCCAGAACCACCTCGACAGCCAGTGGTAGCCTCTAGCGATTCCAATGTCATTGGTTGCTTAGTTACGAGATATAGCGTTTGAAATGGATACCTTCTCTTCTATTTAAAACTTACGTAAATTTCATGTAATAGGAGCTTGTGAGATATACCGAACTATTATGATATTTATATGTATACTACTACTTAGTAGTAAGAATAATTTTTTGTTAATTATTAGTAAATGTTCTAATTAAACCGTCATAAAAATATTATTGTAGAAGTATGAAACTGGTTACAAAAACGAACCTCTTTGACGCATCGAATGATTGGTTTGACACCGTAGATGGACTGAAGAGCGTTCAGGATGTCGTTAATCTGTTGAGGAGAATGAAAAGTGAGATGGATGAATAAAAAAGCCGTGTTTCTGGAACTATGACCACGGTAGTATATAAGAAAATACAATTAGACTCTAATGAAGTAGGAGTTGAGACCGGTATATCAAAATGATTCTTTAAATGATGCAACACTCACCTCGTATTTCGTATCAGCATTTGGAAAAATGCGCCGTTGAGCAAGCTGTCTGTAGGGCGAGAGTGGAGGAGGAAATTAGATGAGGATGAAAGTAGGGCGTGTGTAGACAGTCAAACAGACACAATATTGCTGCTTTTGACAGATAGAGATAAACAGACAGCCAGATACAGAGAGAAAGACGAAAGACAGACAGACAGACAGACAGATGCAGAGAGATAGACAGACAAATACAGAGATAGAGATAGACAGACAGATACAGAGATAGACAAACAGACAGATAGATACAGCGATAGACAGACAGACAGAGACAGACAGACAGACGCAGAGAGATAGACAGACAGACAGACAGAGATAGATAAAGAGAGAGACAGCCAGACTGAGACAGATAAAGAGAGAGATAGTCAAACAGACAGATAGACAGAGAGAGAGATAGATAAAGAGAGAGACAGTCAAACAGACAGCCAGACAGTTAGACAGAGAGATGGACAGACAGAGAGATGGACAGACAGAGAGATAGACAGACAGAGGGATAGACAGACAGAGAGATAGACAGACAGAGAGATAGACAGACAGAGAGATAGACAGACAGACAGACAGAGAGAGAGAGAGAGAGACAGACAGACAGGCTGACAGGTGAGACAAACAGACAGACAGCTATATAAACAAAGATAAATAGACTAATAGTTATAACGAGAAGTCGACATACTGGTCAAGATGCAGAGACATTTTGATGTTGACAGTCTTATTGAAGTAAAGAAGCTCATTGGCCAGTGCAGAACTGTCCACAGCGCAGCGTCCATGAGTCTTCCATTCGTGGTGCCTGTAATTGTCGAGGAAAAGTCATGTTCAGGGGGACAGTATATTTCAACAAAAGACAGATTACAATAAGTAGCAAAGAAAGAACTGACTTACCAGAATTCAGAAGGGTCTTTGTAGTCTTTCAAATTGGCCCACTGCTGCATGAGAAGACTTCTAATTGGCTGGTATCAGTAGCCAATAGGAAAAGAGAAAGGCAGTAGAAACAATAGCTAGAAAGAACAGCTTGGCACCCGTTTCATAACAATTTATCAGTCAATCAAAAATAAACAACAATAAAACAATAATTATCAGACTGTTGATTAATTATCAGCGGAAAATTTCAGTGATATATTTAAAATTAAATAATTACGTTTCATAAACTAATTTAACCGATAATTATCAGCGAAACAATCGATTAAATTCAATCAGATTAAGCCTCTTGAAAAATTATATTTCTCTTGTTTCCTTTGTTTTTACGCTTTGTTTACGACATGTTTACCAATAATATGTCTTTCTGACTCCGATGATTTCTATACCCATAATGAAGATGAAAGGATAAATATGGGGGAGATAGATTTCAAAGAACGATTTATATTGACAGAAGATCAATTAGAGGCCTTGCTTGAGTCAACTTGACATCCCTTTGACTCCCCTTTGCTTGAGTCAACTTGACATCCCTTTGACTCCCCTTTGCTTGAGTCAACTTGACATCCCTTTGACTCCCCTGAGAACGCGACAACGGCCCTTCTCGGGTATCTTGATGATAATGAAATTCTCTTTAAGGAGAAGTTTTGAAGCATTGTAATATATATTTCTTATCTAATTAAACATAAAACATATCTTTGAAAAAAAGACTTTAGAATATTCACTATAAACCATAATGTCCCCTTTTCAAATTAGATTATGTGAAAAATAGAGATTAATAAAAAAGATACCAAAAATAATGCCTTCCTTTGGTTACCTATTGTATTAAAATACTTATTAACAGAGAGTGAGAACTCTTAGGTACTTCTGATTGACTATTTGTGTATGTAACACATAGGCTTCATACGGATCTATAAAAGTGTTGTAAAAGAACATTATGTAAATACTAAACATAGGAAATATGTCAAATTTTCTTTTCTTCAAATTGCTGTCAGAAACTATATTTTTAAAGTCTGCGTCTACAGACAACTAATTTTTATTAAATATGGCTATTAATAATTGTGTTTAGCATGGGATAGAGTATCTAGTGTTGCGACTACCATTATAGGTAGTCGCCACTCTTCTTGATTATTGAAAACAGTATTCCGGTATCAAAAAGCCGTAAATAAAATAATTCATTAAAACATAATTTTCATAAAACAGACCAAGGTATAAATGTTGTATATTGTAATTGTCCGACAATGTATAGGCAATTCTAAATACTTAGAAATTAACCATTCGAATTTTTTTTTAGTATGCTTTATAAATACATAACCACAGAGTAATTATATATTGAGTTTCAACTCTTATTGATTCTGTATGCAGTTTTATACTACTATGTTGATATCCGAAAGTTTTTGCAAAATAATGTTTTAAAAACTGACAGCAGTTAAATCATTTATGCAGTAAAACCGTTTTTAATACACAGGCAATGAATTCTATATTACAGACAACTTACGTATGTTAGAAGTATATGAATTTAATACAAATATCTAATACTACTTTGTTGATGTCAATGTAGTATATACCCACAGTATATATATATATATTTTCATAGAATAGACATTTTAAATTGACATATAAATAGGCATAAAATAGACATAAATTGGTACTTCAGTTGATAGAGCTAGAAATACCAATTAGGTAGGTAAATAATTTAAATTGATACTTCTGATAATAGAGATAGAAATTCTCGAAAATCAAAAGGTATTTATGGCTAAAATAAATGTGTGA
Organism: Invenusta paracnida; assembly: GCA_036023295.1. NCBI lineage: Eukaryota > Metazoa > Platyhelminthes > Proseriata > Coelogynoporidae > Invenusta > Invenusta paracnida. Next base: position 10,012 of record JAYRBW010100192.1, read on the forward strand.
CCCACGTATAATAGGTACGCGCTCCCAATTTTACGTTTTTAAAAATAGGTTTTTCGGTGCGTCTTATCTGTGGGTATATACGGTAATTAGTTGTAGAGATGTAAAGATTACTGATAGCATTTTAAACAAAAAGAAGAGTGTCAGCTATGTCTGAATCGAATTTTACTTTCCCGCAACGTACCACATTATCCGGAGTTTGAATAATATGTGCAAGATTGATTACTTATCATATTAGATCGCATATTATTGGATCTCCGGAAGGTATATCACGGGAAGAGTATTTTAATGCCTAATATGTCGGCAGCAGAAATTTGCAAAAAAATATTTGTAATTTAACTGATAATTATCTGTTTAATCAATTTCGGTGAAACGCGTTATTTCAACTGAGAATTCTAGACTGAGAATTTTTAAGAAACGGGTCCCTGGAATACGTTTAGTTGGTGTCTTTAAAAATTAGGAGATTAATTAATATACGCAAAGCGACCTTAAATTATATAGAAAAAAACATGTTTTCATGTAATTGAAATCAACTTAGATCAGTGACTTTTAATCGACAATAAATGAACCATAATATAGATTCATTTTCTACCAAAACTGCCTCAATGCAAGACAATATAGAAGTGTTCGCTTTGATGAACTTACGTCGAGTTTCTTCACATCGAAGTCTGTTGATGTCTTGCAATCTTCGGGGTCCTTACCGTCGGAGTTCGAGGGCCTGAAAGAGTTTTTAGTTGCCAGTAATGATTCAAAGAAGAACTCAGTGATATTGTAAGAATTCAGCCAGCAGATTTAGTACGATGGAAAGTTATAAAAAAGTGGACTTACCAAAGACCGTGGATATTCCAACCGGTTACTTCGCTGTGATCAAAGGAACACTGGAGAGAGAAAGAAAACAAGAGAAGAGATGAGAGGAGAGAGGAGAGGAGAGGAGAGGAGAGGAGAGGAGAGGAGAGGAGAAGAGAGGAGAGGAGAGGAGAGGAGAGGGGTAGGTTACATATCGGAGAAAATATCACAATGTAATAAAAAACTACTTTAAAGTAAAAATATTCAAATTTTCAGAACATTAGACTTTAAATATGACAATTGACGCATAATAAATGTACTGTAGATATATCTTTTTTCGAAAGAAGTATCGTGGCATTTGTTAAAGTAGTTGATTTTAACCGCGATGAAGGTATAATGAAACTTATACAAAAGCGATTTATAAATACATTGAAAATCAATAAATACGCGCGCAATATAGTGCAGATGAAAGTGTGAATGAGTGTAAATACTCTGAACAGCTGTACGTGCCATATTAATATGAAAAGGACCGTCTAATAATAAAACAACAATGCCAACAGAAAATAGAAAGAAAGAACCCCGACTGCTGTGGTACAATCGCCAAAAACAGTTGAGTATCCCTTTCAGTTGACATCTCACGGCAATATTACGGTTACAAATTACACCTGTATTATATAGAATCTAGGGCTTTGTTGATGTATTAAAGATTATGTGGAGTGTCGTAGTATTCTTCTTGACAACTGATCCATGGCTAATGTCACACTTGACAACAAAACGAGTCCACAGCGAGCGAGTCTGCTGCCTGTGTCAGTAAGAATGCGCCTCAAAACTGGCTGCATTCAAAATTAGTAGTGCGGTTTAATTCAGTACTTATACTAATTAAAGTGAAGACATTAGCGGCAAAAATAGCTGTAGGTATAGTTGCACAGTATTTAGCTATATTGATCTCTCTCGATGAAATTTCCTCATGACGCACTATAAAATCGATAATAATGTTAATTAATAGAGGGCTAAAGTATATCCGGCAATCGTAAAAGGTCAAATTTAAATATATATCTTTTATTTAATCTGTATTAAGAGAAATTTAGATCCACGTAAGATATAATTATATTATGAAAAGGATTTCGTACCTTATTTTTATTTTACAAAAGAAATTTAATATTAACTTCTGAATAAGAATAAAAACGATATACAAGATCGATAAAACGTTCAAGGTCATAATTGAACGATTTATTCTACGTCTATCGTTTGTAATATTTAAAATAACTTATATAATGAAGAATAAAGTCTTAAAATCATAGAGTAATGATTATAGCATCATAGAGTAATTATACATAGAGTTTTAACTCTTATTGATTCTGTAGGCAGTTTTATACTACTATATTGATATCCGAAAGCTTTCGCAAAATAATGTTTTAAAACTGACACCATTTAAATCATTTATGCAGTAAAACAGTTTTTGATACACAGGCAATGAATTATATATTACAGATAACTTACGTATGTAGGTGTTAAAAGTGTATGAATATGTATATTTTCTCTTAAAACGAATTTAATACAAATAATTAATACTTATACTTTGTCGATGTCAATTTACATCAAATTCATTAGAATAAAACGATTTTATATCGACAAAACTGCACAAAGCAATGCATATGAAATCAATAAGAGTCAAATCTCTATGTATAATTACTCTATGCTTAAAATAATATTCCTTAAACAATATAACTTATTTTCATTTAAACTTCTCTTATAATACAGCTTAAATTGAGTATATTCACACATGACCTACATCTACAAATGCCGCATATATACTTAAGCATTTCATAATATATTTAGTTAGGTCATTTCAGCTGCTTTCTAGCTGTACATTTTTGTAAAACACCAATTTTAATGACATTTCTTTATTTCTGAAAATCTTTTTGATTATTTTATCCCCTTTATAGAACCTAACGCTGTATTTTATATGGTTCTCATTAAATAATAACGGAGGACCTTGTTGACTAGTTCTAATCAGTTGATCCGAATATACATTAATTAGGAAAAAGAGTCTTTATTGCTATCAGTTCAGCCAAATCGATTAAACAAAACGGAACACACAACTAAAAAGGCCCTTGAAAAGGTCACTACAGGATAGGCATTGCCAATAAAATCGATGATATGATAAAAGTCTAAATCCTACACTATGCAGTATTTCAGAGAAAATTAAGTGTTTCTTGTTCTATTTGTCAAATTGTGTGTTAAACAAATCAAATCACAAGCAAAAATGGACTTTATTTTAAAGGAAATAGTAATAGACAAAGCTGCCTCAAATATCAACCAACAAAAGCAAGTTATCACCGCGCAGAAACTCTGTTTGAAATCTATTTATTCCTTATATTTTGCTTAATTTATATTCTACTCAGTACCCTGTAGGCTTTCCACTTTCGGAAATTTGATTTATGAAAGCACCAAAGAACAAATTTTAAGGTGAAAACAATACATAAAAACGCGATTAAGATAGTCACTCTCTAATTTCCAACAATCACAGTGCTAATCCCATTTTTAATATGCATCGAAACAGGCAGAACTATAAATAGAATAGAGACGACAGAACCAAACATAAGCTAATCACATTCTAGTTTTAGACATGGCGTCATTCCTTCAGCTAGACTTCTCAGCTGATATTCAAATTGCACAAGTACCTACATAAGACTGGTCTGTTGCTTATAGCTACTTATATGTAACCCAACAGGTTCAAAAGCCCCATTACCGCTGGAATTCCAGGTGATGGACTTCTCAGCGCGTGAGAGAACGCCGTCAATTTCAGCCAAGTCTCCTTTGATGAGAGCGAATTCGTAGTGCACCGCGCGGGACCGAACTTGATTATACCGGAACACTGTGATGTCAAGCGTGTTGAGGTAGGTTCGAAGAGTGGCGTTCTCCGCGTAGATGTCAGCTGCCGCCTTTGGAACAGGTCGATCTCGCTGTTTGTGGGGATGTTTGGGGTCACTGCCAGCAGCGGCTTTCTGTAGCTCGAGGTATTTCACTTCCCTTAGTACAGCAACCAACTAGAAGCAAGAGGAAGGAAGAAATGGAGTTTGAAGAGAAGAGATGAGAAGAAAAGAGAAGAGAAGAGAAGAGAAGAGAAGATACTGACAGTAGGATCGAAGTTAATCTCGAGATGATCTCCACTTTCTCTGCGGCGAAGGATGCATTTCTTCCGGTTGGACGAGCAGGCTTGGCCCACGCCATCGCTCCAATTCTTGTGCACTTGGGATTCGAACCTGTTCGAGGGGTCAAAGAGAAACAAACATTGGATATCCAAAAATATATGTAAAATAAACCGATATCCTATTGAATTACACTCATCCATGTACCATTTTAAGATCTCTGATATTTACAATATCAAACATATTTACAAGTTTCATAAACTTACTAAGAAACTCTATTTATAAGTAATTAAAGGTATTTCCAAAGCATTTAATCGGCACACTATTTTTTTCTAAATTAGTAGATTTAATATTTTCAAGTAATGCGCGTCATTGGCATTAGTTTCAGAATTTAAATAATGTTATGCTTCTCAGTTGATAGGACATTCGAGTTTATACGGCACGCTTAATATTACCACTGCCAAAGATATATGATGTGAAACGTATTATTATCCTTGCAAGCAGACAGCAGAGTATATTATGTTTCCCGTCTGTTGTGAAACTTTGCCGTCTCTTTAGTGAGTGCAAACGAGGCATGTTATTGACACAAGACAAAAGACACAGAATTCTGTTTGAACACTGAACAGCCCTCCTCTTCCACTCGTCTATCCATTAGTAAGAACAACAGAGCGTGTTTTGTTGCAACTTTGTGCAAAGCTAAAGCCACCCTACCCTCCCTCTTCCTTTCCTTGCCGAAGCCTTCGAATTCGAATTAGAACCTCGAGTTTCTCACAATAAACTAACTGGAGGATGCCTAAATCCACACAGCCAATGTTGCCTAAAAGGAATTAAACAGAAATAATGAAAACAATACTTTGTATAAGGCTACAATTTAAGAATTTGGTGAACACGTTTAGAAGATATAAATATAACAACCAAGTAACTAGACACGTTACGACAGGATAGCAAAGTAGCAAAGATACAACTGTAATGATAAAAATAAGGATACGCCTGGTTTCAACCTACTTGTCAAGAAGCCCCAGAAGCTCCTGGAACTTGCGGTAGATTCGCTGGCCTTCCTCGGAATCCAGTGCTCTGTAAAAAAATAGAGTTATAAATAGAAATTGGCCAAACAATAATGTTGGTAGATCTGTTTAGGGCTTACTTTTCGTTGACAAATATAAGTTGCTCGAACGGAAGCACAATTCTTTGACGCAGTTGATTTGACCACTGAAGCGCTCCAGCAACGTTTGGCATGTTCACCGCTACTTGATAGAGACCATTGTGCCCCAGTCCGTAAGCGATTTGATTGTCATAGACGGATTTGCAGACGTCAATTTCGTAGTCAAGGCTTTCCAGTATGGGGACGATGGACTTCCTAATTGAGTCGCGGACGTAGGGGCGTTCGATAAAGATGGAGTAGATAGCTACCAACTGTGATGGAAGAGAGAGAGGAGAGGAGAGGAGAGGAGAGGAGAGGAGAGGAGAGGAGAGGAGAGGAGAGAGGATAGAAAGTAGCCCACCTTAAATATGGATTCAGGACCCGAGCAATCCTCAAATGCGACATCATAAAAGTTGGCTAGTCGCTTGTAGAGTGTCTCTAAAGATTCCTGAAAGTTCTGATAGTTGTTGTAGAACTCCTGAAATGGACAAAAAGAATGAGAGTGAATGACAGGAGGCTTTGCATTTCCCAAAATGAGTTCCTTCGACGTCAGTGTTGAGAATGAGTTGCTCTTACCGGATCAAGGGGATCCATTGGATCGCAAGTGCTCTCGACGAAAACTTTGTAGATGTTGGCAAAGTCGGCTGCGACTCCTTGGAGTTGTTTACTGAGGGCGTTACCTTTCCATCCGCCAAACTCAACCTTCTCCAGTTTGGAGAACTCAAGCCACGTGTTGATGAGCTCCTGAAGAACATGAAAGGGAATCAAATGAACCCGAGAAAGCAAATTTAGTTAACTTTAAAACTATTAATCTAATTGCAATAAAGCAGGTAAGGAACATACTATGTGTTAAATCTAATAATTAGAGTCACTAAAAATAGTTAGCAACGTCTATTCAGAATCCGTTGCGTCGCTTTGTTGACGATTGAAGACTAAAAGTTATCACTTTGTCTCTGTCTAATTTCTTTTCTCAAGATGAGTGAAGTAGGTACTGTTTGTGAGTTCATTGAGAATACTTTTTCGGTTAAAATTAGACTAAGCACATTGAGATATGAGTGATAGATTTGTTGTGAAATGTTTTCTAAATAAACACAAACAACAGAAATAAACAGAAACATTGAGAATTTGATACATATCTATTTTAACGAGTTTTCTCACTCCTCTCCTCTCATCCAGAAATACCTGAATCAGTTTGACACGAGTGAGGATGGCATCAAACCGGCCAAATGCAACACCGTGTTCAAACTCCCAGAGAATGGCATCAGCGCTTCCCTGACCACTGAAATAGTCTCCCAAGCGTGCACGATGGTCCACATAACTGGCACGGTAGGCCTCGAGCGTTCCAACCGCCAGGTCTACCTTCTCAATCGTGTCCTCAGCCTCGCCTTTGAAGACCTCTTCCGGAGCAAGGTATTGGTGACATTGGTCCACCATCAGATTGTTGATTTCCTAATAGGAAAATGCGAGGGGATAGATGTGAATGTGAATATATGTGAATAAGATTAATTGTTAAAATTATTGAAACGACGATTTAACTAATTACATAAAGTTTGTATTTAAATGTAATCTGTTGAAAAGAAATGGTCTTATCGTTAATTAAACTATCATTTTACTGGCTATTAATTAAGAGAATAACTAAGGTCAAAAAGATAGGTATGAGAGCAGCTGCTTTAGTAGAGTTTCAATAGGTTATAAGGTATGAAGTCTTATGTGTGGATGTTTGGCTAAATGTATTATGACAAAACTAGATAATTACTAAAGTTGGCATTGTTAATAAAGTGCATTAAGCACTAAACTCTTATTCTAATCTAATTTCAGACAGAAAAACACGAGTTAACATTCTTAAAAAAAAGATTTACAGGTAATACATGCAAAATAAATAAATAGATCAACAAAAATGCAGACAGACAAACAGACAGACATACAGATAGACAAATAGACAGACAAACAGACAGACAGACAGGCAGACAAACAAACAAACAGAGATGCGGAAAGACGGATAAACATACAGACAGATAGACAGACAAACAGAGATGCGGAAAGACGGATAAACAGACAGACAGATAGAGAGACAGACAAACAAACAGAGATGCGGAAAGACGGATAAACAGACAGACAGACAGACAGACAGACAGACAGACAAACAAACAAACAAACAAACAAACAAACAAACAAACAAACAAACAAACAAACAAACAGAGATGCGGAAAGACGGATAAACAGACAGACAGACAGACAGAGAGCCAGATAGATTGACAGATAGAGGAAAGAGACAGACAGATGGATAGACAGATGAAGAGACAAACAGACAGACAGACAGAGAGACAGACATTCGGATAGACGAATAGACAGCGAGGCAGATAGAAAGACAGACAGAGGAAAGAGACAGACCTGAAGCATGACAGTAATCCTCCCTGGGAATCGATAATAGCGACAGTTCGCCCAGATGAGGCAGACAACGTGAAAGAGTGGCGGCAAATGCGGTCGACATTCTTCGAAGTCCACTTGTTGGAAGCTTTCGAGGATTCCGCGTAGAGGTTCCAAGTGTTTGGAGATATCCTGAGCTTCCTTCAGGTCTGTTTTAGAGATTCAATGACATTTCAGAGTACATATTGAGTAAGTGAGTAGTATACGTTAGTTGTTGATTTGTGGATATAGTTTAGAAAATATATTAGGCAGCTATTTTAATTCGTAAACGTAATTGGCTACCATCAAGCTACACCTAGAAAAATGTACAATTTCTTTATTGTTGCACGTGGCGTGGGAAATGAAAGAAAAAATTGTTCAATCATTTACCGTTTGTAATATGCAAATAAGGTTATTTATCTTAAATATTTCCTAAAGCAATTTGAAATAAAAATAAGAAAAAAGGAGAGAGCACTTGCTGCTGATAGAAAGTTTATTGTAATATTTCGACTATCGTACAATGGTTAAACATGTTATCTTCAAACACCACATCACATGTTAAGCTACTTTCGCACCTCAATCCTCCTTAGAGAAAATGAACGCGTTCAATTACGCTTCAAAGTGGCCATGGCTACCACCTCACTCCGCCCTTCAATCATCTCCAAAATAGAATGTGAAGAGTTGTCCCATCTCATCTATTTATTCCGATTTTCCCTCGGTTAATAAATGCACGTTTAACATGAACATACATCTTTGTCTATTTGTTTTCTTTTAAGATTGCCTTTTTTTGGAGAGGGGGGGGGGGGGGGTATTTTCATTGCTTTTCTCGTAGTCATATTATGTATGTACTTTTTCTCTATTTTACTGTGTATTTTATTTTTACGTTAATCTATACTTCTGTCTGTTTGTCCGTAGATTTGTATGTATTTTTCTTTCTCTCACTCACTTCTACGTATACCTATTAAGTATCGAATTTTCTGTTCGTTTATATCTAAGTAAAATTTTATGTGTGCCTAATCCCATTTTATTACGTAATCCTTCACGGGATTAGACAGTCTTCGCATGCCACCCTTTATCATTGTATGATTAGGACGATAGTGGAAATATTACAAACTTTTTATCAGCAGCATGTGTTTTCTCCTTTTTTTCTTATTTTAATAACCCTGCCAAGGGAAGCCCAAATATTTAATTTAAAATTAATCAAACGGCAATATCAAGGATGACGTTACCGAATAATTGAACACAAAACAAAATTCTGAAAAGTGAAATACAACATTCTTGTTAATCTAACAAAAGCTCCCTTTGATTTTCAGTCAGTCATACAAACTTAGTCTGAGTCTTTAAGAATAACAAACTCACCTGTAACGACATTTGTGAAGGCTTTCTTGAAGGCGTGAAAATAGGCGCTCTCCATTTTCTCCAAAAGTTCCGCCATTTTGTGCACCTTTGGATGAACCATCTGGCCAGCAGAAGCATTGAAGAGGTATAGTTGTGCACTTCAGAACAGAACACTAAAGTCCACAGAAATGGACTAATAAACTACCATTGCAGTAACATTTCTTTAAATCAATGACAACAGCCGAAATATTCGGCCAAAATATCGTCCTTTTAACATTTGTAGATCGGAAAGATTTGACAAAACTCGCGATATATCGATCAGCTATCGAAATACGACTTGCTAGCATATTCAGAAAAATATGTTTCAGTTAAAGTCTCGATAAGATACGCTTGCATCAGGTTGTATTTTTAATTTTAAAATGATCCCTGTATCCAGTCTATACCAAATTATACAGCGCTGTATAAATTACACGAATTGCAAATATATAATCAAGACCTCCTGCAATACATTGGATTAAAATGTAAATACTTGTTCACATGGGGGATTGAGCATTGATGCTCCTACCTGTTCGTAGATATTCTCCAAGTTCTTTCTCTTCTCCTTCCAGAACTCGATCTCCACGAAGGGGAGTACATTGAGACCATCGAGTAGGGCTTGGGCGGAGGTCTTGCGGAGGACCGCGTCTATTTGATGCGACCACTCAATTACCACAGTCTCAAAGGCGTACAGAACCTTTCTGATTCGCGGATTTAGAGCCAATCTGAAAGCGGGAAATAGTGAGACAACGTGATAGGAGGGGGGGGGGGGGTGGGGTGGCGAGGATGGATCAGCCAATGCTAGTAT
>JAYRBW010100203.1:0-19674 GCA_036023295.1 Invenusta paracnida
TTTGCGTTATGTAAACAATAATGTGGTAGATAGCAATACTTATTTGGAGAAAGAGAAACTCATGCTAAAATCTGATTGGCCAGCCTCCAAAATCGTCAGAGGTTATGTCTACAAATTTTGAGACACCCTTACATAACGAAATATTAGGTGCAGGCCGGCTGAGCCGGTCTTCAATAATTAAATAATTTTGTCTGTTTTTACCTTTTTAAATTAACATTCATGAATCGACCTGAAAAAAAATATCATATTTGAGATCTATTCCAATATTTAATATTGGCTAAAAAGGACTGATTTATATAATGAACATGCCTATAATTAATTGAAAATACACGTGGGAGTTGAAACACGAAATTTTTAAATCCAGGAACTGATTGTTTACTCGCTGTCACCGGTTGCGATGATTCTTATCCTTGCTTGTCTATTTTGTTCACCACGATAGAGCTACTGAGATAACGTTTTCCAACTGACTTTACCTATATGCCTATAATATACTGCTGAAGATAACCCGCGTGTGATCAACACGACGATAAACTAACTAGTAAACAAATCGATAATCTCAAATAAATTTATTTGGTAATATGGCTTATTGATAAAACATACACATCTATATGGCTTCGAGGTTATGGTCGCTGCAATGTCTATACACTCTTCAATATATTATTTTGTCCTTATATTTTTCACTCGAACCTTGAGAAAACAGCCATATAAGTAAATCTACTGCGTATACTTTATATAATCTATTAGTTCCTCGCAGTTAAGTTATTTACGGATAAAATAATCTTTTTATTTCAATTTTCTAAAGGTGTTTGATATCTTTGTTCGTATCAATAGTATAGGTAATGTCGTATGCCATAATCTTCACAGTTCCATGTGATTTTGAAAGAAAATAATTTTACCCCAAAAATGTATTCAGCAAATGCAAGTAAATTGCAATTAGATCATCGCAATTAGACTTTCTGTAGTTCTGAAAGCAATGGGCACTGCAGTCATAATAACAGTTAAAAGAAATTATAATTAATGATATATAATAATGTAACTAACACTAAAATTAGGCTGTTTAGCGATATATTATTCAGTATTGAAGCCTATAAAATACCTTTTATCATCAAACTTTAACGTCATTTTATAAAAAATTTCTATAAGAATTGAATAAGAATTGAATGTACAAAATCGATTTAGCTCACAGTTTTATTAAAAGTTATTTATTATGCACGAACGTTGTTAATATTGTCCTTGATTCTTAGAATATGCCCATATTTGAATAGGCATATTTTTAAATGTTTCTTTTCTTAATTCTAAAATTATTTCTTGCTTTTCCTTCACACTCTTTAGCCTTCTTAAACCTCTTTTATTTATAATATTTATAATTATGAATGTTTATTCATGATTTATAAATTATACTTCGTTTACTGTCATTAAGAAACTATTGGGATGTGTGTGAACTAATATATATATATAATATGTTCATTGCAATATCGTCCTTATAAAATTGTATTACAACTTGTACATCATCACATCTTTTTCTTTTCTTTGCAGTTCATCTTTTTTATCTCTCCCCTCATTGTGCTTTTTAATTACATTTACATGGTGAAGTAAACATATCTGTGCCTGCTTACTATAATGTAAAAGATTTAATAATAACACCTTATCCGGCAGCTAGCACGATCACTTTTGGGCTTCTAGTTTCTGGTGGCTTCATCTCTCATAAATCTGATTTATCTAATTTATCTAATTTATATGATCACTATACACTATCCTTTTATGTACAATTTATCTTATAAAATGTTATTATTGCCCTGAAATATAATTATTATTATTATAACAAGCATCTACGCGCTTTCAATTATTGTCCTTGATTCTTCTTCTAATTAGTATTTTTTTGATATTGCAAACTTACCTATCAATTGATAGCTTTTATGTTTATTAATATAATTAGTATTTCACGATTTTATGCAGATATTAATTTTTCATTATTTTTTTCTTATATCAGTTGGATCTTCGTCCAAGCGGAAGAATCATGATTCAAATTCTCCATATTACAAAGGAAGACGGTAGACCATTCAATTATATATTTATTATAAATTGTATAATTTTGAATCATTTTTAAATAAATAAATAAATAAATTCATATATAAGTACTACAATATAAAAGTATACAATACCTAAACTACTAGTTAGTTCAATATGGTTTTCTAGTTGTTTTAGTGAATTTATTAATATTCAAAGCACAAATATAATCTCTCACGAAAGATATTAATCGTTTGCAAGTTAAATAATTAATGATAGAATTCAACTTTAATTATCCATTTCATTGATTTCCTTAAAACTAGTTACTCATTCTAATTGATTGACTGAAGTCGCTTATATTAATGTAGCTGAAAATCATGACTGCATCCTAACGCTTTACTTAAAATGAGTAAATCGTGAGTTTAGTGAACAGTTGCAATCTCTCTCATTTGGTTTTTTAAGTTGTACTAATTGTTATTTAGGAGTTATTTAAATAGTAGCGTAGTTATTGTTAAGTTTAACATTATATGAAATCTTTACTACCAAACATATTATTTTCTATGAACTCCCGTGTTTATATATCTATAATTAAGTGTTTAAACACCAACACTTTTTTATAGGTATATATTGTGTATGTTTTATATATTTTATTATGTGTTCAGCTTTATTGCTTCAATGCGCTAACATTAAAATGCCATGTCATAAGAGCTTTGCATTGGTTGTGTGTGACACACATGTTGGGTGCACTTTTGTGATTGATTTAATCGATTTATTTGCATATGTTGCTTTTATATAAGTTGGAAAGTCATGAAATATCTCAATATATCTTATTCATTTGTTGATGAAGATATCAGTAACAAAATTATTTCAAATTTAAGATAAACGTAATACAACTGTTAATTCTAATTAAGTAGAAATGAAATGAAAGGAAAAATCATAGTTTGTTTCAATGTATTTTAATAATACCAATACTCGTATATTCATTTTGTTTTTTCTTTATCGCAAAAACCTTAATTTACATTGATGAAGTTTGTCTTTACAAAATATACCTTTTGAAAAAATGTAAAATCCGAGTCTGAAATATAGAATAGTAAGTGCTTATTATTGACTATGGTTAATAACTATTGTTAAGTATTAAGTAATCTAATTGTTAATATTCTTTTAATGATTACAGTTGATATTGTGTTCTATTTTAGGTATATTTTAATTCTAAGTGCTATATAATTATAATATGTGAATTTTGATTAGAAATTTCTTTTTAGGGAAAATATTACCATTAAATTGCTACTATGCCTTCGATTTCAAGATATAAATATTCAAAGAAAATAATTAGTATTTATTATTTTATAGTAATATTTATTTGCTTACTTAATTATATGCATTACTTATTATAATTATTCACCTTTAATAAACTTTGTAATCAGAAAATAAAATAATAATTTTTGGAACATGCCTTATTTAATTATTGCAGTTTTAACAAATTAGTACGCATACATTATTTAATAATTTATTACTATAGAAATATTGCTCTTATATATGATATTTTTATGATTCTATAATTCATCGTAGTCTAAACCACTTATGCGGCTCAGATAGATATAATTCTGGACATGAAGATAGTTTGAGATATTGGCAGCCTTAGGATGGCATTTGAATTGCTGCTATTTTTGCGAATAATAATTACTATATCGACTTAGACACGAATAGTTATAGTGTCATTTATATGCAAACATACCAACTGTCATTATCCACAGCTAACAACTCGAAAATCAATAACAGGTTTAATTTATCTGCCTCTATTTATAATATTCCACCCTTATTCCTTTGCGATATCTATCCTAATCTATGGCACAACGATCACTATAGAGTCTTATTAATATTCCTTTACTTTTAACCGTAGTTCATTGTACAGTATGAGTCTCTTGTGAATTGAGTATATTGCAACTTTCATTCTTCTAGACTTACTCCAAATATTGTGCCAATTTTTTATATTTTTCTTTATTTATACATTTCAAAATATTTTAATGTGAATTTTTTTCAAAATTTGAACTGCTATAATATCTGATATTATCATAATATAATCTTTAATGAACAGTGTGGTGGAATAATTCATTTATGTAGTAATCTTAATGTTATTATAATAATATGATCAACTATTTCTCAATTCTTTCTAATTATAAATATATTTATTAAATAAATTACGATAAATTATTGATTGATATTATATAATGCTATTCAATAAATTAGCCTTTAATTATTTATTACAAGTTCTTTGACTTATTCCAATAAGGAAGTTTAAATCTTATTTGTATTTAGAAAATAATATCATTAACCATATTGGCTAAAATAGTCAAGTTAAATTTTATTTGTGTACGCATTAAATATTAGTATCGAAATACTTACATTTTGAGTGTATGATTTTTAAACGCAATTTAAAATATTGAACTAATTGTTTTATCTAAGACGAGAGTGTTCGAAAATACACTTTTTACTACAACCAAAGCTGTTGATTTTATAATAAAAAATGTTATTAGAACTTAATTAAAATGAAATATTTCATGTTGTGCAGTATACTTAAAATTTAACTAATTTATTTACATAAAATTGCGCATTTTAATATTACAATTTTATGTAAATTATACGATTATTAATCTGGTAAAAGTAATTAGCCTTTTTTTATATGTACAACTCTATTAATTCTACAAAGTGTACATATACATTTGTAGATTAAATATAAGTTTATTCACCAAATTCGATTTACTTAAACAACAAAATATATGTTGGTTTACTGTATCTAATGTTTAATATGTATATTAGAGTTTCTTGTCGCTTCTCATCCAGAAAATAGTAATTTATGTATTTTAGCAAACACGCGTTAAGTCCATTATTTTCATAATTTTTACTCCGAATAAAGCTTTTGTTTTCTGCAATATCATTTAAAACATGTAATGATTTTGTTACGAAAATATAAACCAACTCGTAAGTATTGATTTCGGTATATCGATGCAATGAATACTATAATATCGACATTAGAGTTAAGTAATCCTTTATCGTATAAATAACTTTTAGACGCAGGTACATGTAAAAGCGGGATATTTAAGATTTATGAATCACTTGGATTTCTGTTTATGTTACACAACTTCACATCAAATGTTCTGTTTTAAATATCATCTAAATTATTGTTTAATGTTTTACACTTTATTTATGTTATATGATTATATAGTATAAATACATATCTGCAGTCTTCTGTATCGTTGAAATATTTTACGTGAGTATTTCATGGTTAATTATATTATATTCATGTTACTTTGTAACATATTTCTTGATGATTTCACAAAATATCTTTCTTAATGTTTAATAGTATTTTTTGTCATTTACATGTTTATTTTTTGTGAAATAATAGTCATAGTCACGATATGACAAATTGAAATTATTGTGAAATATTTTAGTTTTATTAAGTTCTAATGATATTTAAAGAAAAGTTTGATCATATTTCATATAATTTACAGATTTTATAGTTTTCGAGTTTGTTTAATTTGTACTATAAAATTGGTTTATTTTCTTCCTCATATTTCGTTTGACCTGGATGCACTTTTATTAACTAATCATTCATTCCGATAAATTATCTAGCAAAAAAATAATTAAGCTAGCTTTATCCAAGTTCATGTAGAAATAATTATTTTAACTATATCGAAGTAAAATTAATTAACCGACTTTAATATAGAAAAATGTTGAATAAAGCTGCGATAAATTTATGATTTTATATTTATATTAAAACTAAATGAATAATAGGAATAATCATGTAAGTAGTAGGGAGGGTGTCTTTCGAGGCCAGGGGGAGTAGTCTCGACCAATCAGAATCAAGTACGGCCAGACAATGACAAAGACGTCTTTTTTTGTCTATTTAAACAAAAGTCTGCACCAAATTCAAATATAAAAGTGCGTTGGATTGTGTGGGCGCCAAATTCAAATTATTAAATAAGCGGGAATATTTTAATTAATTTGTCTATTTAAACTAAATTCTTTGCGAAAAATTCAAATTTAAAAGTGCGCGGGATTATGTGGCACCAAATTTAAAATTGCGTGGAATTATGTACCAGTATTAAATCGTATTTAAGAGAAAAACTTACTAGAACACCCATATTTAATATTTTTCTATTAATCAGAGACAAACCATAATCACGCAACAATTATACATAGGTTACATAAATACTACCTGTCTTAAATTTCAATAGTAAATATTTAACTGTATTTTTAGAAATTTAATAAATGGCTAGATAATATAACTAAACTCTTAAATGAATCCCTTAATGTTTGCTAAGAGTTCCCTACCGGTATGCTAAAGATATGCTAAACCCTAAATGATTCCTAAAAGTATGCTAAAAGTCTCCTACCGGTATGCTAAAGATATGCATACCGGGGTAGGGGCCAGGGCACGGTCTTCATCGACACTTACATTAGTGTCTAAGGGGAAAGTCACATGGTTAATGGGGTAGGGGCCAGGGCACGGTCTTCATCGACACTTACATTATGGTCTAAGGGGAAAGTCACATGGTTAATGGGGTAGAGTTCAGGGCACGGTCTTCATCGACACTTACATTTTGATCTAATGGGGAAGTCACATGGTTACAGTATTTAATATGGGTGTTCTAGTAAGTTTTTCTCTTAAATACGATTTAATACTGGTACTTAATTCCACGCAATTTTAAATTTGGCGCCACATAATACCGCGCACTTTTAAATTTGAATTTGTCGCAAAGAATTTTGTTTAAATAGACAAATTATTTAAAATATTCCCGCGTATTTAATAATTGGAATTTGGCGCCCACACAATCCAACGCACTTTTAAATTTGAATTTGGCGGAAAGAGTTTTGTTTAAATAAAAAAAGACACGCGCGTCTCTCAAATATTGTTCTAGCCGTCTCTGTCCAGCCGTCTCGCTGGCCGTACTTGATTCTGATTGGTCGAGACTACCCCCCCTGGCCTCGAAAGACACCCCCTACTACTCATGTATTATTCTTACATTTCAGAACTAATTTTTAATGTTTGTTTTGATCAATTTGAATTGATTGTATCATAATTTTCAATTGTTTCATATAAATCAATTCAAATTATTGTACACTTTTGTTTTATAAAAGATCCAAAGTTTATATTATAATACTCCATGCAATATAGCTATATAACAATCAGCACACACCATATATATTTACATAATAGTATTATATATATTTTATTATTTGCAGCACTCAACATAAAAAGCTTTTCGGTTTATTCGTTCTAACACGTCAATCGTTGACACCTCTTTATAACAATGTTACACCTCGTATTATATTCAAATAGAAAATCCACATTTATGTAGATACCATACTATTGATACTGTTGAATTGTAACATATGATCTATTTTTGAGAGCTACTAAATAATAATAAAACTGATATTATTTGTTATTATTGAGGTAACTTTTTGTTTAAACATGCAACATTAATAAATTTTGCATTATAATTATGTAACCACTATTATGACAATTTTATTATGATCGCTTTTAAATTTTTAAATAAAATTAACATATTAATCCAACAGCATAAGTCATATATTTTATGAATATAGGTATGACTTTTATATGGTATTTATGCTTTCCTCTTTTCTAATGTGACTTTCCCCTTAGACCATAATGTAAGTGTCGATGAAATGAGGTTTTTACGTGGCATATTATATATGATGATAGATCTTAACTCCTAAGGTAAACCAACTTGAAACAAATTAGATTATATAATGCTTAAAAGTTTATAAAGTATTCTAATTTGTTAAATTAAAATGCTCATGTTTTAACACATGTTCATGTTTCATATTTTAATATGTCAATTTAAATCTGCATTTAACGGATATTACTATTTTTGAGCATTTTACCTGTGCGAAGATGTTTATTATAAAGTGAATATCATAGTTTGTAAGTTACTTATACAATACCAGCTATAACTAATCTGAAATTTTTGCATAAATTTATTGCAATAACTGTCAGCCTCTGTATTTGTTAAAGATGTTTGTATCAATCAAGCATGGTTCAAATAATTTTCAATAAATATGACTAAACGTGATATTTGAAGTTTAGTGGTAGATCTAAATAAAAGTTGTAATATTCAAAAATGGTACTACAGAAATTTGCATTGTTGCTTCTAGTTTCAGAGAGTATGAGTATGTCAGCTGTTTTATATTTAGATAATGCAAAAGAATTTAGAGTAACTCGATGCTTATTTAGACTTCAGATGTTACTAATAATGATAAATGAATTTCTTCTAGTTTTATGCATACAGAATTATAGTTTTCAACTATATATAGTAATTTTTATGCATTTGAATATTAAGTGGTTCATAATTTTGAGAGAAAGTATTAATTGATTTAATATATTTGCTTGTGGCTTCAGAGCTAGAGTATAGTTTGATTAGAGAGATTATCATTGGACATTTTTAGAGAATCAAGACCATCCATTTCCTCTGGTTTTAAAGACTAGTTTTAGTTGTCCTAATTTTTTCATCCAGGTTGCTAAAATATATTTCACCTCTGAAGTCCCACCTTTTGACAATAATATTGGTACAGGGGCAATACAAATGGGGCGATAAGGTTTAAATATGACTAAACTTTAATTATTATTCTAAAATGACATCAAATTTTGTAGTAATGTTATGCAGCAAATTGTAGATGAAAGAGTGCGTTAATTTTGAAAGGGGTATTTTTAAAGAAATTATATTTGTCATACATATGTACAAAACTACAATAAAAAATATATTATAAGATTTACAAGCTGACTTGTGTATAACAGTTATAATTATGATAACCATTTATACGTTTTGTAAAACAGTTTTACATGTATTTTTTGTGAGATATGTGTTATTATTTTGGATAATTTGATTTTCAGTGTCGTAGACAATATCTGAGGAAATATTACATATATATCATTGAATTTTTTAAATATAGTACTACAAGTATAATTGGTAAAGGCATTAAACCATATTCGAATTAAAAAGACATTTGGATATTATAATGTTATACGAGTTAATCAACTGTTTTGCCTATAATACGATCGTCGTCGGAATTCTCTTAACCTTCACAGTCATGGATATAGCCCTTAATTTATTGTATTGTATGGGCAGTCACTTTATAGTTATAATTATTATTAATAAGTGGTTTAATAAATCTGATATTTAATAGTCTCCGTAAATATTTCTGTTGTAAAGCATGTTACCTATATTATTTGAAGAAATAAAAATTCAATAGTTTTTTAATTAACCATTCTAAAAATGTATTAAGTATTTATTGAATTATATATATCGTTAAACATATATTGTAAATAAGTTTATTTTAATATTTTGCATTATTGATTTAGTATTAATTAATATATTTTATCATTTAACTTTATTTCACTATATATGTATTATTGTTTTATAATATAATAACATTATTTTATCAAATAAAAAAATAGAAATACATTTTGTAGCAAGAAATAACACTATTTTTTTACATTTTTATGGTCATAAATGATAATAATCCAAAACATAGTATTGTAAATTTATGAAATTTAACAGTAGATACATTAACAGCTGTACATATTAAACTCCTTATAAAACTTCTGATATAATACATTTTATTTATTCTTTATTTACGTTTTATTAATGTATTACTTTAAGTAACAGTTAGTAGTGATGCTGTATTTATATTATTAATTTGATTAAGTTTAAATTTTTGTTTAATTTCGCATCATTTAATTTAACTTACTTATAATTTTGTATTGTGTACAAGATTTATTGTGTTTATATACATTTTTTAAATATTTCTATTACGCTGTTATATAAAATTATATAAACTAATCGCTTATAGTTTTATTTTTCGGTTTGATTAACTTTTAACATTATATAGTACAATATACAATATAAAATGTTTTATATTTCTCACTGATGTAATAACACTTATTATGCTTATATATTGACTATAAATATATCCTTTTAATGCTATAACTAGACAGTCAATGTGACTAACTTTTTTACGATTTCACCAAGTTATTTTGAAGAGCCATGTTTGAGTCTTATTTATTTTTGCCCATGTTTAAAATGTCTTCTTTTTAGGAATTTCTTCCCCGGTATGACTGTATATATATATATAATTCTTTAAAGCGTCGTAAATACAATAAAGTAAGGTCAAAACAATGCGCCTTTTTTGTCTAATGCTCTGTATAACACTTTGACTCAGCATAATAGTGTTCCTGTTTATTTTATAGCTATGTATGTTTAGCCCCAGCTCTAAGCACATTAAGCTATGTCGTATATGTACTAATTAATTTTAAAATTGTACTTTATAATTTTTTATATTGTTTTATAACAATTCTTTAATTTTGATTGTGCATTGTATTGGTAATTTTAAAAGCAATATTTATTTTTACATGTTCTCATTGCGTTGTGCATTATTATACATAGATGTATATTTTATTAACTTCCGTATTATTGTACAATATTCTGATATCTTACCAACATAACAATTTAGATAACTGAATTTCTATGTCTCTGCGATTTATTTAGTTTGTTTAAAATTATTTATAAATCATTTAAATTGGAGTGTCTCATATGTTGTATTCTCATTTGGTATTTCTAGTCCTCAATGCACCCATTTTTCATAAATTATTCTACACTATCAAAATAGTACCACAAACTGCTCATCATTTAAAAATATTTACTTACATCAATATATATATATTTAGTGCGAGTTTATTATCTATATTTTAATTTTGGAACTTGAAAATTACATTTGTAGAATTATATATATATGCATGACACAATTTCAGGATGTGTTCTGTACGACGACTGTTGCTTCCAGCCTGTCTATATTGAACATCTTTTTTAACAACATAGAATTGTTTAGTATAGTTGTTGAACACATTAATTTTTGAACATATCATTACGGATTGCGTAGCTTATTTTTTTATAATTTACTTAGATATGTATACATATATTACTAAATCCACATGTTTCAATGTGTCCGTTACTTTAATTATAATTTAAATACATATTTTTATAGTAAAAAAGTATCACATATGATGAGCATTAAATTTGTTGCAGGTGTACATTTGATACTTTCTTTAATTATGCAAATTGCATACATATATATTTATTCCTTAACATTTCAAGTTTTATTTAATCAATATGTTATGACATGTTTTTTAATAGATGTAATAATGAATAAAACGTTAAAAATAAGATAGAACTTAAGATGTATCTTCATATTAAAGTAAAAAAATTCACTGTATAATTTACAGTATGCGCTTTCATATTAAAGTGAAAGAAATTCCTTTATAATAATGGATTATGATATATATATTTGTATATGTGTCTGTGTGTGTATGTGTCTGTTGTAAGTCTTCCTCAAACTAACATGTATACGGTAACGATCCCCAATATTATAATGTTTTCAAACGAAAACACAAGTATTACGTTCTTACAATCATTTCACTCGTTTTTGTTTTCGTAGATACTTGTGTCTTTGCAATGCATCTTCGTGTATGCCTGGCTCATTTCTATGCATTTTGTATATTTACACATATAGATACTGAATGTATTTAGGAAATTGATACAGAGTCAAGTTAAATTTGTGACATCGATGTTATCGCGTTTTTATTAAATATGTCCCTTTATTTGATGTTATGTATGTATATTATCTGTTGCGCAGGTACCTATCCATGTATACTTATGTCTCATATGTATAATCCTAGTTTAGTGTGGTATATACTTATATTATCGGAGACGGTGCGAATACAATTATATTTCTTCCTTTAGAAATTTCTCTCCGGCTTCTATATTCTCTACCCTTAAGAGGAAAAAAAACTTTCCGTGCGTAGGTACTGTAAAGATGCAGTGAGATAGGAGAATGTATCTATGTATTTAATTACAAGATGTATAACTTATATATATGTATATGTAGTTCGCTTTTTATATTATCTTACTCTATATTTTTAAAGCATTCCTGCTAGTATATATATGACCAAGGAAAGGAAGTAACTAAACGAAGTTGTTTAACTCTATTGTTTAGATTTATCACATTGTTTAAATTATAGCAAACGATGAAGTGAGAAAAGTAATTGCTATAATATTTCATTAATGGATTGAGCAGGAATATTTCGGACACTTTAATAATATTTATTGTGTGCTTTATTTTATTATCAGAAAGAAATACTTATCGTCGATATAAATTAACCAAATAATGTGTGTTACATCTCATCTTTTATTAAAGTCTACATAATTGATTTTTTATTTCTATAAAAATCATAAACAGGTATAGTGTACCGTTACTATATATAATATATACGTATATCTGACTGTTAGCAGTTGTGTCAATGGTGATGAATTTTTACCGTTTTTGTGACTTTACACACATTTTGTCAAATAAAACATTTAATCTTAAAATCATTTAAATGAAAACCTCGATGGACGACGACACTCTATTTATTTCTTAGACCAATCTTTATCAAAAGTCTAAATACTAAGCTTTTTGTATTAAAACGTAGACGGATTTAGATGAAATTACCAAAAGTATTTGCGAATAAACTGCCAAGGCAGCGGAAACCATGGGTGTGTAATTTAAAACTCGAAACCTAATGTATCGTTACATACTTTTATTGATGATTATAGTTCTGTGCTAATCTTAAAAAGACTTGTTCTATACTAAACAAAGTATAATAACACTTTACAATACGAAATGTTAGATCCCATGAGAAACAAAATAGTGAAGTGAAATATAACTTAAAAAGATTGAATTCTGTGAGTTATTCAAAATATTTATATAGCATAAAAATATACATTTTGGTCGAAATGAAATTATAGATTTGTATTGCATAATTAAAAACTATTCAAATTTTTTCTAAGATTCGTTGTAGAAAAATTTGTTTTCAAAAACTTGTGATATGATTATTCAAATGATTGACATAAGAATTCGTATATTATGTGTAATAGCAAATACAGTTTTGTTATTTATATAATTAATCAAAGCATCTAACGACGATAGTATATTTAAATATTCAAGATAGAGTTTAAATTTGTTTAGTATATGAACATTTTTTAATTCAAATTATATATGCAGAATTTATCCATATCGATATTAATATAACTTTTTGATATAAACTATTTTTATTTAATTTAATTAAAGGAGAGGAGAGGAAAACTACAAATTGCAATCGCGTTACTGAACAAATTTTGTATATAGTATCAGCGTTTACTAAAAATAGCAATAAATTAGAAATAGAAAATATTGTATATGAAATAAAGGAGCAATCATATATATCTAAACTAGTCTTCACCGATGTCTAATCAAATACAATGTACATCCTATAATTCATTTCTCACACTATTATAAGATATATAGACATAACTTATATTATAGAGGAAAGAGTTTTAAATGATTGAATTTTGAAATGTATTCTCATTTATACCTTGGGAACTGTATATCATTGTTGAGAGAAAAAAAACCGATACACAATATTGGAAATAGATGCTTGAAAAGGTATTTTACAGTAAGATGCTTGTTTTATAATAAGATCAATCCAAAAAACTGTTTACAAACACATAAAATCAATATTATGTAAGATTTACTAATCAAATGCGTGGTGTACAAATATTTACTTAGTTTATTTATTTTTAATATAAAATTTTATATTTAGTATTTAAGTGAAGTGTAAATAAAGTTTCAAAATATAATTGAGGTAAATAAACACAAGAAATATACATATTTTTTAAACAGCAGCCTTTAATAACTGTGCTGTTATAAGAATCAAAATAGATTACATCAATTGATAAAATTGTTTATTACTCAAAATTTTAATGAGAAATGTTTGAACATATATTTATAATAACCTGTCATAATTGAAAAATAAAACAGTATATATATAATGTTACAAATAATACAATTATAATTAATTATATATTAATTTTATATATAATGTTACATATTACACAATTATAATTAATTACTACAATAATTTTTTTGATAAACAAATTTATGTTTGATCAATATAAAAAAAGTAAAATTATAAATAGCGACATAAATTTAATATATGCATACATATAATATAGATAGGAACACACTATTTTCTTTGCGACGATTGTAATTTTCGTTGTAAACTTAATTATGTTATAAGTCAAAATGAAACCCTTCATACATATTTTACAATAATACATTACTTGAAGTTTTCCATAACTTTAATTTTTAACTGCTGAAAATATGCCGCATTTAGAAATATTTATTTAATATTGTATTTATATGTATAATATTTAAGTACAATTTCAAATATGTTTCTGTCAATATTTAGGCATGTACAATTATATTAAATTGTACAGTTGAAACATGTATTGTCTAAATGTATTATTAATAATCTTCTCGCTATGACCAAAATTTAATTGAACATTTCTGCACACACCCTAGAATTATTAATTGTCAAGAGTATACTACTTTTTGAACTATTACCTATCTAAAGTTTAGCGTTAATTAAGAAAAGGAAAGCAGTTGCTTTATTAGTAACATATGACTTATAAATCTATCAAGAACACTATTTATAAACTATACATATATATTAATTTTTCGTTTTTTATCCACTGAAAGAGACACAGGCGGCTTGTAATGTATTCGTATACATTGTAGGTTTGATATTTGTGTAGTATCAGATTTAGGCTTACAAACTAGATGCAAACAATACCCCGTTAGTGCATGTTATATTAGTGCATAT
Source organism: Invenusta paracnida (assembly GCA_036023295.1). Taxonomy (NCBI): domain Eukaryota; kingdom Metazoa; phylum Platyhelminthes; order Proseriata; family Coelogynoporidae; genus Invenusta; species Invenusta paracnida. Next base: position 14,765 of record JAYRBW010100203.1, read on the forward strand.
TTTCATAATTCTCTTCCTATGGGGGGATTCTCTTTAACATAAAGATTAACTATGATGTCACTGTCATTGGCTGATTAATTCAATATTCTCTTGACTATAAATAATACGGGAAGAGCATACATATACATATAAAGATTCATAAAGAGAAATGGGGAATCCACAACAAGATAGCGAGAGAGAGAGGTACACACAGAAAACCACTTGGCTATCCACTCTCTAACTGGTTAGTCAACTAAACTATAGGGAACCGCTCAGGCCTCTGGTTCGTAATTCCAGGTCGTTCGCTCGTTGGCAGGCGGTGTCCGGGGGTGTTTTAAAAAGGAAAGACAGATTTCCACAGGTTAGTTTCTCTTACTACCTCTAGCCAGCAACACACACGTGTTGACCCTCTCTGTCACTCCCCTACCTACCTACTTACTTGCTTGCAGCTTACCTTGACTTGACTTAACTCGATTTAGCCCGACCTGTAGTAGTAGTTTGCTAGTACCTCTGCAGTACCGGCATTGGTTAGCTAGTCAGCCAGGCATCTAATAACCCACAGCTAAAGACAGGACGACTATAGTACACCTATTGGCATTCATTGTACCTCTTCAGCCGTGCAATTTATTTTTTATTCACCTGTTAATGTATTCCACACTCTCTAAGCGCATACACAGACAGTTCTACCTGTAATTTCCAGCGGCGCTAATCGACACTAACTAGGTTCTGAAAACCTATTATTGAAAAGTTATATTTTTAATACCCACGACAGTGTGTGCTATTCTGACTGCTTGTCTTTTCTAATCTACGGCAAAGAAAACAATTGGATTCTTGGATAAACCAGCCTACGAAAAACGAGACTTTTAAGGTTTCAATTATATAGAAGTTTATTTTTCGTGATTTATTCAACTTAGCACAAAATATTTACCTTCATCTTTACCTTTTGATTTCGTATATTGCTTAAATGATCTACACATTTGGCAACACTGGTTTTGTGTAGCATTATTTTCTGTGTATCTGCTTCAAGAAGGAAATTACTTGATTATTACACAATCTATATTTATTTATCAAATCGTGTAGTTGTGTAGCCAAGTAGAACTATTGTACGAACTTCCGACTATACCTACTACATACTCTGAAACTTGAAACATGTCGGATAAGTCAACAGCTTCAACGACTGACAAGTCTGTCAATGGTAAGTGTACCAAAACGAATTTAATTATGGCAGGTAAACTTTAGTAAACTCTTCTTTAGACATATACACAGATAATGTAATCTACTCTAATTAGATAAGGCTACTCCGTGATTGTAAATGTTATCTATAATATAAATTCTATTGTCATTATAACATATTCCATGAGTTAGGTCTATTGCAACATCAATAATGTCAGTATACACCAGTATTAGAAGTAGTAAGTGCATTTTTCATGTTTGTATTTAAATATTTATTGATTATTCATTTATAGTAGAAAATAATGGTTATTTTACCTCGATCGAAATTAAATATGGTCATAGATATATAATTTATTATTTCCGTTATACAATAATACATAGATACGTTAATATATTATTCATTTAAAGAACTATAAAATATTTATCAGCTTGGAACTGCTACAATTAGTCTAACTTATACAATATATATACGAGTATATATGTATATAGGTATATAAATTATTGAGTTACTTTATTATTAAATACAATGCAGTATTGCTGTAAAAAGTTTTATAGCTTAATTAGTCTGAATATATATATAGACCACATTATTTTATTTTTCTCTTATGCGGAAGTGTAATGAATGTATTTCCGTTTATTCCTAATTGTTATTTAATACTTCTACCAAATGGTTAATGTAGACTTCAACATATATGAATACGAATATAATAAAGGACAATATTTTTGGTAAATATTATTTCAAAAGTTGTTTTTAGCTATAAATACATATGTAGAATGTGTCGATTTTTGTATTTATTTTTTCCTTAATTTATAAAGCAGAATGAACATAATAAATTGATATTTAAAAATATGTTTATATAGTTGCCAACGTTTCATTTTGGCAACACTATTTTTCCAATTTAAATATTTTATTTTGAAATCCTAATAAATTGATAAATTAATACCACTAATACAATCTTCAACATATATATATTATCATTTGACAAATTTAAATTCTTGGCGGTTTAATATTTTAGATACATGTCAAAGATCTCATTAAAACGGGTATATCTATACAGGGTATGTATACATATATTATACTTATAGATATTTAATATTAATTACTTTCTCCCAGCTAAATGATCAAATGATCGTTTTATAATCCGAGACCTATTTCTATTTTATAAACACATTTAATAAAATTGGTTTTTGGGATTATTTAAAATGTATATCTTTAATTTGCATATATATATGTACATATACTTAATTTTATTTTTTTTCTATCTCTTGTATTATAATCTTTCACATAATTTCTGTAATTAATCATTCGAATAACATTAATTTACGTGTAATTTAGGCAAATAAATTTGAAACTTTATTATGTCACATTGTGTAATTATAATTTTGTCACACTCTTAATTTTGACAATCACCATCCTTTCTTTGTGAAATAAGGAATTTCTAAATAGGTTAGATTTTTTGTAAAGTTTTGCTTATGATGGTGCTTTATTTAGACTTTTTAAAATTACTTACATATTATTTAACAATTGTATAACGCTATCTTTGAACTTTATGGTATGTTTTTTTTATTATCTTATAAAATACTTGTTTCCTGTCAATTTTTGTATAAATGTATTGATAAAGCAGAGTACTTTGCTTAAATTCTTATTTGTCAGTGAGATAAATGCTAAATTTATATTTCTGTAAGTTTTAACACCTAGTTATAATTATTGTATTAACACAAGGCCTACAAGTTTACCTAAGTATTGATATTTATATCGTTTTCTACTTGTAAATTTTATATCATTTTCTATTGCTTATGTCCAACATTTTAAACGCAATATGCAATATTTTTTTTTAAATAGTCGCTGTAATATTTTATTCTATCTATTTACTCGTAGAACTATACGTATAATACATGAAACGTATTATTTTTTGCTTTTCTATTTAAAATACAGCACAATTATTAATTATTCCGCGTACATTTCATTACTAAACTTACAGTTATGATTATATGAATACAAATACTAAATACTTTTTACAATTATTGTATTTACTCTCTATATGGTTAAATTTAGGCTTTTCCCCTCAATTGTCATCAAACGAATTGACATACATTGAATGTTTCTAATCAGATTATATGGAATAGGCTAACATATTATATATTATACACATATTTGGGATTATCTTTTACATAATAAAGTTAAGAATAGGTACGAATAACTCATATATATACATACATCTTTAAAACATCTTATGGCGCATTTTTCGCGACCTTTTCTATTTTATCTTACCGCTAAGCGTATACACGTATAAAACTTATGAAAAATTAGAATTTTTTCCACAAGAGAGATATAATACAATGCCTTGAGTATTGTATATAGTTGGTAACTTAATACAAGCTAACCTAGAAAATGTTCTCAATATTTCTGCAATAGCATCTGTTGAGCATAAACATTGGAAATCAAATTGTGATGGAGAGGGATAATAGGTCTCCTTGAATGATTTATTTATAGGAAAATATTCTTGAACTTGTCTGTACCCAATGTAGCTGCTTCCTATGTGTACAAGTTCTTTTAAACTTCGTTTTTAATATACAGCCAGCAATATATACTGTTTTTAGTTAGCAGTTCAATCTTTAGTAACTAAATATATTATGCAGAACAAATATTAACTATTTAACACCAACATAAAGCCATTTAGAAAAGAGTTTTATAGTGTACTGGTTTACATTATATATAAGTTATAATTAATGGGTAGCGGTATTAATTCTAAATAATCTGTTTAAAAGTCAACATAAAAATAAAACATGTTTTTTAAACGGCGTTCTGCTGCTTTCTATTTCAAGTTTTATGCAATAATCTGTTTATTTTTATATATATCTTCATAAATGTACTTATCCGTAACATTTACTTTTACTAATAATGGCAATTTCTGAATATGTTATTAGTTTTATTTTTATTTTTATTTTTATATTAAAAGACAGAATTTATTAAATATTAAAGACTAATAATAGTAATCAAATGTCTATTATAATCACAGAAATGATAAAAACAAATATATATATATTGATTTTAAATGCCAATATAATATAAAACTTTATTATTCTAAGCTTTTTTTGTTAATTATCGTTGTAACTGGTTGGTAGCATTTTCTAAACTATATATTATATATCTGTAAAACTTTGAAAACATTGTCAAGATTAAGTTTAACTAATTTATCATGTCTAAATATTCCATGCATATTGTTATATTTTTCGATTTATACCGGAAGTGTATACTTCACAATAAATAGTCTTTTGATAGTTATGTATATACTTTTTAAACAATTAATGTCATTTTATAATGCTTGATAAATTTACATGATTCTATTAATGGATTTTTTCATGAATAGTGTGATATACCTATTTAAAATTGTTTCTATTGTTATTGCTATATATTTTAAATATCTAGCTTTTATCCTTACTTTAATTTACAAAACATTTAAGATTTGAAACATTGATTCTATAACTGATGTATCTATTTCATTTAATGATTTGCACAATATATTGAATTTATTGTGTTTAATATCATAAAGAATAAATGTATTGATTGCAACTATTACTCTTCTGTTAATCTTTTTTTGTATTTATATTATAATAATCGTTTTTTATATTTTTTCAAATTATGTATTAGGCCTTTGGTAAACAAACAAAACAAATAATACGTATTTTTAATTTTTAAATAATATCTCCTTATTGAAATTTTTAATGTTTTACAATTCGGAAAAATGAAATAGTTT
>JAYRBW010100214.1:0-19674 GCA_036023295.1 Invenusta paracnida
TTGATAGTTTTTCAATATTTTTACCAGAACTACGTAGTGAAAACGTATTTCATTAATTATTTAAAATAAATTATTTAGTTAGAAGTTTTAAATATTTTTTGAATTATTTTTATCAAGCATAATAACGAATATCAACAAAGTATACATAGCTTCCTTAGAAACCGTCTTAGAGATGAACCTCTATCTATATCATTCTATACTCTATGGTTAAATGTTATCGTGAAGGAAATAAATTGCAAGTTTTATCGTGAAGTCTGACAAGTAAAGTTGACATTACTCTGTCTAAATTTGATTGGTAAACCTATAAAATAACACTTTTGTAATAACACATTACTAATAGATACTCGTACACGATACATATTATATTTGATGTATAATATACAACATCTTATAATGCATAAAATATATCCTAATAATATACATTGTGTAATATAAAATAATTATATTTAAACAGTAATAATTAGAATTTGAAACTTATATTTATATATTTAGAGTTTATCTTTGGAAATTGTATTTAAAGGAAATAATATAATGTTTCATTTTATTTTATTCCAATACTTGTACCTCCCTTGTTTCAGAACCATGTAAGCCTAAATGTATATTTCCAATGAGATGTTGGAATGGAGATTGCATATGTATTCATGATTATCGCCCGGATAAGAACGGATCATGCGAAAAATGTATGTCGCTTATAATATCTCATAAATAGTGCAAAATATTATCTACATGTATCGCTCAACAATAACAAAAATTACATATTACATGTTACATGTTACACAAAATCCTATATTATGCCAGACATAAAGTTGAATCACGATAATGCATTACGGTATCTACTTTAAACAGATATAAACACTAAATATAATTCTAACATGTATCGTATATTACTCGTAATGTATACCATAGTTTGACTTTAACTTTGATCAATACACTCGTTCACTTAATTATTTGAGAAACTGTACCTATAACAATACTAATGATTATTTGTTTTGCCATAATCCAAATGTCTATATTTTATAATATACTATATTACCTCGTATTTACAAGATCCCAAATTTTCAACGTATATGAAGTAAATTTTTTTTTTCAGGGGAATGCAATCTTTGTAATGTCCATGCAAATTGTACCAAGGGCGAATGCAAATGCATCCCACCATACAGCGGTAACGGTAGACAGTGTTTCAGATGTGGAAGGTGCGGCCTCAATGCCACGTGCAATCATAACGCGTGCTATTGCGAGTATGGTTATTACGGTAACCCATTCCAAAGATGTCGTTTAAGTATGCTATTGCTTCAATCTTATTTTTACTTTTGATTACAAATATATATCTATAATAAATAGCATAGTCAGAGTGGCAATTTCTTAAATATATATGCAGCATATTTGTACTTAAGCCAGAACCATTCTGTTCTATTGATAGAAAAAATCTTTGGATGTAGATTATATTCGTTGAATCATCTCACAAAGCACAAACGATGTGATTTTTCTTTTGACCTTTTCCTTTTCCTTCTCAATGTCCGACCCTGGTCGCTTTAATTCTAAATATACGTTTTACTTACTTACTTACTTACGATGTTATATATTTAGTTAAAGAAACGTATGATACTTTTATTATATATAATGTCACTTGCTAGTTTCGGTATGTCCTTAAAACAAATACGTAGGTGTCATTCTTTTTTGGTAAGTAATTTTTATGATCTACATTCTTTATTTTATACTATTTTTATAGAGAACTATGCAATTAATTAAACTAAAATCAATATTAGTATAGAATAGTACTACTTCTAAAGCTACTGATACTTAAGTGATATTTATTTTAAAACTATGTTATAATACATTATTATAATATTACTAGTGCATTGAGGTAATGCACACACAATAATAATTATGTTTTAATTATCGTACGAAAAAATTTATCTATTAAACTATGATTTATAAATAAATTACTAGCAATTGGTCATATTTCTCCTTTCCATGTTTCAGTCCCTATTCATATGTGTTTTCGTTTCTTTATGGGTATAACCGTGGTTGAAATGGCATTGATATTAACTTCGATCGCATTGACACTAATAGCCAAAAGGAAGATGAAGACAAAAAATATTACCGAAGTGTTGTAAGTGCCTGTCTTCTAGTAATAGTTAATAACATGTATTTTAAATTAACAATTTTACTTTTATTTCTCATCAACTCCAGCTCTCATTTGTACGCGACAGTTTTGGCACCTAAAACTGTTAATTACCGTTATGGAAGTAGAATGATGAATGTCTCAGAAATTTCAGACGTCTCTATGCTGAGTATGAAGAGGGTAACTACCATCGAAACTCCAGGCAGCCCAATGCAGTACTTGGGAAATGGGGTGTCCTCCGAGTCGGTAACTTCGATGGCACCAAATACATTAAGACAACGCTCAGAATTCAAACATGTTCAGAAAATCACTACTAATGTGGAGAAGTCATAAATAAATCCGATTTAGATTGAAAATTATTGAGTTCATTAGTAATAATAACGTTAAAATGTGAATATCTCTAGATAATATATTACATAGTATACATATTTTATAATTGACTGCTGTATAGTATATATATATATAAAGATGATATATGACAGTATATTATATTATAGTATCAATATACGATATGTAAATGATTTTCATAGATAATGTGATAACGTGTAATTGAAATAATTTTAATTATAATAATTCATTTTCTCATCAACATGAGAAGTGTGTTTTATTTACTTCAATAGTATAAGCTTTAATATTTAATTTGATATATATTTACGGATCATATACTCATTCCATTAGTCTAGGAAATATGTACTTAAGTCCTATGCGATATGATTATAATATGTAGTACTGTGATATTATTGTTTATTAAAGATTTTTATAAAGCTCGATCAAATAATTCATAACACAATAATAGTAAGTACTGTGTAATGTTCATTCTTATTAATTAATCATACAATATTATTAATAAGTTCAAAACGACGACGTAAGAGTATATAAATACATATGTGATTCATTAGATTGCGCAAACGATCCAGACAGATATTAAAATATGTCAATATATCAATTGTATTGCAATATACATTTAGTCATATGCCTGTATAAGAATATCAAATATGTGAAGCATTTGTGTACAAAATTTCAATTTGTAGATATTATAAAATTAGAAATATGAAGTAATATCTTTGTATTTTATAGCAATTGGGGGGATATAACGCATTCGCATTTGGAATAAATTTTGAAACTAACAATATAAATTTAAATGTAATACATTTAGAACTTAAAGAAATATATATTAAGGATCATTATATGTTCGACTAAATAACTTTTACTGACATAAAAAATAAATTTAATAAAACTGAATTAATATAAAAATATGTATTAACACATAAAATAAAATTAACTAGTAAGCGGAGAGAAATTGATTTTTCATATCTGAAATCATGTATTATGCACACATGTCAAAATTATTTACAAAACAATTACTCCCGAAAAGACCTTTTATACAAATATCTGGTTAAAATATCATAAATCTACAGCTGGAGATATTGTTGTGTCTATGCATTGTGAAGTATATAGTGAATTCAGATTTACTTTAAATCAAATTACTTTAATTTTTATAGTAATAAGTCAAAATTATGCTATGTCAAATTTTAAGAATTATTATCTTTTTATTGAAGAGTGGAATACTTTGTATCAACATTTACTATGACGTGTATAAGAAGTATTATGTATCTGAAAAATTAATATAACTGTAAACTAAAAAATAAAAAAATGTCAGAAGTGTGTAATCGTATTTATGTGTATCGTATATATTCAGGAGACTTTATAAATAATTTAAAGCACTTGTGGTTATCTCAAAAGAGATTAACAATTGTACGAGTAAGAATATCAAATTTGTGAAGAATATAATGAACAATTTGTTATGTTATAAGACTTTTGACTATAAAAGTGTTGATTGTGGATCAGATATATACACAACAATTTGACAAAAAACTGTACTGTTGTAAATATGAAATTTAGGAAACTAACTTTAATAAACGTAATTAAAACTAAAAATTATTTTATAATGTAGCACGTGCATGATACAACTAATAATAAAATTATAGTATGAAAACGAGAAGATGTTTTAAATGTTAAATTGTGGATTATTTAAATATATATCTAAACCTACGGCAGTAGTATTTCCAATAAGTTACCCTTTGGTCATAATTAAACAAACGAAAAAGCCATTTTCGAGGTGTCACACTCACTTGTAGCTTGATAATGAACGCTTAGTTCGAAACATGTCGCGTAATAAATTATGTTACCTCGGAAATGGCTATTTCGTTTGTTTAATTATGACCAAAGGGTAACTTATTGGAAATATAAAATATTACACTGTAATCTAATGACAAGATTGAAACCGTTTATGTTATTATTATTACTATGTTTAATATATTTAACTTTTTGTGTATTTAAGAATTTCAAAAAGTAGTATGGTGAAATTATAAATAGTAATAAATGAAACCAAACAACTGCAAAGAATTAATAATGGACGACATTATATTATTTTCTATTTTATAGTAGAAAATAGATAATCCGTAATTTTTATTTTTAAATAATTAAATATTTATAACTTAACTACTAACTTCCTTTACACTACATAAAAAATGTGCTTGTTTAAGTATTGCATTTATCATTAAAAATTGAATAGTGCTAGTCAACCGTTTATAAAAGGGATGGATGTAATAAAAATTATAGATTAACATTTTGGAATTAAAATAATAGCAATATTTAAACATGAATAGCATATTTCAGGAGATATTGTTTGTTCATGTAAATAATTTTTTTAAATATTTGACAGAAAAGTGATTTTTTGATACCAAGCCAGATAATAATGCCAATGTAACCTACCCTCTTCCGGTTTGGCTCTAATAATCGGAGCCTTGTCACCGTCGTCAACCACTTGTGCCTGTTGCGCTGCACTGATAGACGGTGGAGGGGCAGCCGCTGCCTCCGCCGCTTTGGCTTTGGCGGCTGCAGCCTCCTTGGCCCGTTTCTGCTCCACGCGTTCCCTCTCGAGCATTTTCTCCTCCTCGCGGAGCACTTCAAACTTGGTTCGGTTGTCCACACGAGCCGCGCTCGATTCAGCCGCTTTAAGGGTCGCCTCTTTCGACACCACGTTGGGCAGCTCTCCAATAGCCTAATGAAATAATGTTGGTGTACATATTATATAACTTCTTTTTATTTTTCAGAAGTATTTTCAGTCACAGTTACTGACAAAATTTCAAATGTTACTGACAAAATTTCAAATATTAAGTAGAATAAATATATGTATAAGTATACAGAAAAATCCTAAAACGTTTAAAAGCTACTTATATAATACAAACAATCGTGTGTATTTACAGATAATAATACACAAGAATATTTAGATTATATTTATGGAATACAATTTACCTCAGTTTTAAGATTATTTTCAGAAGATCCCCACAGAAATTGTTGAAACAATGACTTGTTTATCTGATCTTATTTATACTTAAGTACTTACCCAGACATAACACTTTTAAAATCTAAAGAACCATGTTCTCCTTCACTCTGGCTTAGGTAAATAGTAGCATTTTATTTAAAAACAATAGGTCGATAGTATAAGAACTCATGTCAAGTTCACTGTATGAATGTTGAGTTAAGTATTCGAATTCTTACATCAGGTCGCCCATTTCTATGACATAGATGTGCAACTTATAGGAAAGAATTCTGAAAATATAGTGTAATATTTTATATTATATATTACAAATAATTTTATTAAACCTGATTTCATTTAATTATGTTTCTTTCTATATATTTTTGCTGTGTACCTTATACTAATTGCGACATACCCCTATACAACCTATAGACTTTATCTGTCTGATATGATTATATTCTAAATAAGACGTTTGTGATACACCATAATGGTGTGCGCAAATAAAATATTAATTGAATTGAATTGTCTTACTTTTTTAGTGAATAGTGTATATCAAAATATATGTGCAAACTATAATATTATTTAATCCCTAAAAACCAGTGCACACTCACTGTTACCAACAGTACAGCGATTAGAGCGAAAAGTAATCAAGAGAAATAATACCCTCTGAATCTGTTCGCCTTTAGTGAAAGTCTCTGGCAGGTACATCGTCCGAGAAAAGAGGAGTAAACTGATGGGAACATTCTGTTTCAGATGGAGATCTAGCCACTGACTGAGCTGGGAGCGCAGTCGATCCTCACTCATACCCAAAGAACGCATGCCACGCTCTCGGCAAAGTGCCTGCAGCTCCCAGACAGGCAACTTATCTACCCCTTCGCTGTAGATCATCTAGTCATTGAGAAACAGAAACATAATAACTGATAATACACAATAGATTTAAAACTAGAATATGCTTTTTGCGATAAAATAGTTAGAAAAAATAGAATATATATATATATGGGTGTTTTAAACCTAGAGTTAAAAACTTATATATAAATAAATAGCAAGTAAAGAACAAGTGCATCAGCGATCTAGCTTGAGAGATGCTACCAACTCTAGTCATTAATAGTAAATAGAATAAGTCTTAATATTTGACCACAAAAAAAAACAGTTCCAGGCTAGACTGCTAATAATTGTTTAATATCTGGTAGTTTGAGCGATGCTGCCAGATTTAAGGCCGATTATTATTCATGAACTTTCATGATTATGCGCATGAGCATTTATTAAGACGTACATTCAGTCTGAAGCAAAAGCTGTAAAAATCACGCAAGAAAAGGCTCACATACTGCAAATATAGTAGCAATAAACGAGCAATTGTATTATCTACGAGTTTACTTGAATATACACTCAAGAGTACTGAGTAATAGAGTAATAAAGTAATAACGGAGTAACAATAAAGTACAAAAGAGTGATAGCCGTTATTATTAATATGATTATTATCCAAAGATATAGTTAAGTCATATATATGAATATCTATAATGTAGTACCTAGTTTTTGAAAATTGTTTGATTCATTATGAAAAATATAATTAACAATTACTAATATTTACAACTGTCTAACTAAAGTATATAATAGATTCCATTACTGTTACAACCATATATCTTATATGATATTCTATACGAGTATAATATTATAATGATGTAAATGTTTTAACAATAAAAACGCTTGGACCCTGAAAATAGCTCAGACTTCTTTAACTACTGATTTCTAACTTCTGCGTGATGACATCAATAAAAATGTTTTATGCACATTTAGCCCCGCTCAAGCGTGTTGTACATTATCAGGTGTGAGTTTAACTATATATATAGCTACACACAGATCTACAGTTATATATAGACAATCAAATTAACAGTGTTTTTAACAATATTAATTAAAGGTTTTCCTCGTATACATATAATGTGTCTATTGATGAGTCGAGAATATAAAAAAGGGTGGCAAGAATTATACGTTATATGATGGGATTACATGATAGAAATAAATGATATTATGTATATAAACAAAACAATAAATAATTACTTCTTTTATGTAATAATATTTGTGCTGAATACTAGGGTTAGGATTAGTTCATGATATTGTGGAATTGAAAACTAAGAACTATACAAAAAAGAACAAACATTTTCAAAGTAGTGTAATATACATGACAATTTAGTAATTTCAAATGTATGAGATTGGTAGTAGCACTCTGTTAATACCTTATCATCGACATGAAGATTTCGAAGCCTCATTCTGATCTGGAAACGGAGAAGTTGATCAGGGCCGAAGGCAGGCAACTCAAGGAGACGACAAAGTGCACGCAGTTGCCCATGCTGTAGGGAGTCAAGCGTAACTTCGTCTTCGAATAGCCGGGAATAACGAAGAATATCCTTCGTTTCCGCCATTTTACCAGACTTGCGGACCTGAAATGATGAAAGGGGAATAATTGAAAGACTCACATAATAATATGATAGACATAGTGTAGACTTAATGTGACTTATTGGGTGGATTGCACGAAGCGGTATTAATTACTACCAGGCATAGCTACTACCATGGAGCAATCTCGATTGCACAATTAAGCAGTATTAGCTTCTGGCTGGCGTAGCTACTACCAAGGAGTAGAGAAAGAAAATCATGACGTTGATTTAATGTTAACCAATTAAAAATGAGGGAATTCCAGGTCTATTTTTATATTCTCTTGTTAAAATAATATGATAACGTGGACTTATTTTATTATTCTCGCAATGGATGAAAAGAAATGTGGTGAAAATTTAATGCGAGGATCTATGTGGATAAATTAAATATTATAGAATAATTAATTTAATATGATCGAATACGGATATAATAAATGATCAAGTGTTGCTAAAATGTATTAAAAATATAATAGCCGGTATTGTTCGGGTGAGGTGGCTTTATTTCTATGAGTAGGTACATCATTGTGAATTCGAATATTATTTATTACATTATTTTTACCTACATAGATGAACGGTATCGCATTCTAAATTCCACTTCACTGAAAGAATCAAATGGGTTTAATGTATCATGGAAAATTAGTTGTCTTCACAAAGCCCGTTGCATTAATATACATCCTATCCCGCCTTTTTATAGTACGAAGGTATGCAGATAACAAAAGAAACAATGAAATACTCAGCTCTTAGATCTACCCTCGTCTGGGAGCAAGCGGTAGTAGTAAATACATCGATTTTCTCTGATTTAGTCATTGTGCAAATATTTACTACCAAGCTTACTCCTGGTAGTAGCCACTATCGCTTTGTGCAATCCATGTGGTAGTAAATAAATTGATTTTCTTCTAGTTAATCCTAGGACTAAGCTAATACCACTTTGTGTAATCAATCAAAATGTCACTTATAGCAAGAACTGTAAAAATAAATAAATAATAAAACATTACATATATTTTGACTCAGTTCTTTACATAAAATGTATATTCTATATTTTAAATTATTAATTATTAGATTTTAAATTTCACTTTTTAATATTTAATTAGCTTAACAGAAATGATACACGAATAATTCAAAATATAATTCGATTAAAGATCACATGTATGTCTATTGTACCTTATTAAAATACTATTTAGAAAAAAAATCACTTGAAAGCATTACCAAGTGTACTATGTTTAACTATAAAGAGACGACCTCTTTCTGTTTATAAGAAAATTATAACCAAAAATTGTATAAAGAGAAAAGTAGTACAATATGAAAGAATGTCGAAAAATAAAATCCCCTTTCATAAGTTTAAAAATAAAAATACTTATGAACTAAAAATAAACCCTCCAAAAATGAACATCACAATAATATTATCCAATTAATCTAAAATCTTGCAAATGCATTCCTATGACCTCTCAGACTATGTTGGCAAAAAATAAGCTTAATCGATCAATGATATAATTTCAAAATGTTCCTGAAATTAACTATTTTGACTCATAAATCGTTTTTTCTCTCAAGGGTGCAATAAAAACAACTGAAGGGAGGGAGAAAAATTATACATCTTTCAACACATGAGGGCGATAGTTTAATATTAAGATACACAATAACCTAAAGTAAAAACTCAATAAATATATTTTTTAAATTCACAAGAAAGAAGAGATTTGTATAATTTTGTCAAAAAAGTAAAATAAGTGACAAAATTGCTGCCATAAATATTACTGTATAATTTATAGGCACAACACGATTGTGTAATCCCCTTTAACCGTTTTCATAGAATAACAGCAGATGACATATGATATTATACAGACCCCAATAATATTGAATACATATAAATACTAAATAATTACGTAATTATACATCAAGATTCCTGGTCTTTCCTTAATTTATATATTTAATATTATTAAATTGTTTTTATAATTCGGTTGACTCAATCAAAATATGTAAATTTAATATACATACTTCATCAAAATAAGGCATCGTAATTTTGTTTCGCTTTAAAAATTCAGTTTTCAAAATAAAAAATATGACAAATTAAATATCTAGTGATCATAAGCAATAAAAATGACCTCTTTGCGATCGACAGTTAATTTAAAATGTGGGGTAATTGGTGCTTTATATTAGAAACACAGGTTTATATAAAAGAAATCTCTAGAAAACATGCCTACCGAACCTGTGCTTCATAACCACGTTAATGAATAAACATATTTTTACTTCCCATATTTAGTAAAACAGGTATATACAATTGAGTTTATCATTGCCACAATTACTTACATCAATGAGGAAACTCTGGAATTCAGGAAGACTGGGTGTGTCCTTGAGTACCTTTCGCTTTACACCAGTGCTTTCAGCCAAAGTGTCCTGAAGAAACTTGGCCATCTCCAGTTTACCTTTCAGGAGTTGTCGAACTTTCTCTTGCTGTAATTATAACATATTAAGTGCAATGCTACATTAAATTTAGGGTCCAAAATAAAAGTATATCTGGGTGATTACTAATCAGTAAGTATTAATAATAATGTTCTAAAGGTAGGTGTGAAATCGTTAGCATTATTAGTATAAATTTGATTCTAATGTTATAATGTAATAGTTTTATCTACTTTTTTGTAACTTATTCAAAAATATATATCAAAAAATCAAGTTAATAAAGTTAAGTAAATTATATATATATATACAGAAAGGAGTCGCTCTAAGTTAGACTCTGAAATCGCATTTCTTAAAGAAACTTTAATTGCTAATGGCTACCATTCGGATTTCATCGACTCTTATAGTGCCTCTACTCAAAAGAAAGAAGATATCTTTGGCCCAGAAAAGAAGACCATTCTCTTCAGTGCCTTTCCTGGGTGACAACCAACACAAATTGATATCTAAAAGAATTCGCAATATAATCCACCCCAACTTTTTCACAGCTAAAACGCATATCATCCTTTTTGCGTTAACACACTTTACCTGGATATATATAAAAAATAACTAATTAGTCTCCGTAGGCTGAAATTAATGAATCGATAATTAAGTTAATGATGACCTTTGGGTTTGAAGGGAGGAGTCCTACCCACTTGGCTACCACTATTCTTAATAAAGTTACAGTTAAATGTATTGAAAATTTGAATCATTTAATAAGTGAACAAAAATGTCCAAATATTTTATAGCTCAAGAATCATCTAAAAAACACAAGCCAACTTTCACATTATTTGATTTCTTTGAATGTGTTCAAAAATCAAAGTAATTGTATACACGATAATACCTTTCCAATCGGTAAACCCCTCGACTATAATATAGACAATACATATTTCGACTTTGTAAATAAAATACTATTATCGGAGTGACATTAGCATTAGTTCAATATGTTTAAAATAAATTTTCAATATTATACCAAATGAACAAAAATATGAGACGTACAAAATAACACTGTTGGTATTCACTTTAGACATGATAATGTCATGTAATTTAAAATGTCTAAATATTATCTAAAGATATATGCAAACAATCAACTAAATATCTAAATCATAACAACTAAGTGAAAATTAACGAGATTATATATTAATTGGACGATAAACAATTGGACATTTAATGAAAGTTAGTTTTTCGAAATAGTTGGCATTAGGATTGAACCCTAATAACTCCTACCTCTTTAGCCTCCTGTTTGAAAGTACTCGGTAGCATAAATGGGAAAAACTTGAGGTAGAAAGGGAGCAGAAACTCCATGAAAGGGATGATTGTGAAAGCAATGAACGGTAGTAAACGCACGAGATCAGCTACAGTTCGTACCAGCTGCAATTGTGAAAGCAAAAAATTATAAGTAATTACATTTTCATTGGAAAATACATATAACACAAGGTATATTAAAGAAAAAGAAAGAATAATTATATAATAAAATTATGGTGCAACATTCATTAGTAAAACAACATTTTATAAATAGATAGCACGATCAAACGATTCCAGGATTATTGTCATCCATGTTGTGGTAAATTTATGAAAAAAATAATATTAACGTCTATACAAAAAATATAATGCATTTTACATTGTCACTAATGAAACTCGCAATACAAATCTTAAACTACACCAAAGAGTAAAATACATTTCAATTCATTTTAAGTTAAGTATATAAGTATACATACAAACTTGTATATTGGTAAGTTTTAAGAATGTTAGAAAACGATAACTACTATGCTGAAAGTATAAAAAATATTAGAGTGCTTCCGCATACGAGAGTATCATTATATATATTATACTCGTATAATATCTCAAAATGAAAAATGAAGATTTAATCAATAATGCATAGTACCGAGCTAAATTTATTTGGTAAATAATATTCACACAAAATAATCAATATTCAAGCAGATATTTAGAAAGTAGATGAGTAGGTTGTATTAGAGAAAAGAAGTAGATATGTAAGCAGTTTTATATTAATCATAGTTACCCAAGTATATGTATACCCACAAAAACAATACTATGTACTAGATGACAATTAAAGACAAATATATATAAAGCTCAGTCACATAAAATACTGCCAAAAACCAAAATGAAAACAAGTAGGACAGGCAGAATCTTAATCATTATCTGATAATGATGTAGCCACTATTTAATAGTATAAACTCGAAATTTACTTAATGTACTCGTATATTCTATGAATATGGATAACGAATGATTCATGTAGCAAAAGGGTATTTATGAAAAATTAGTAAACACAATATATTAAGTGCTTATTTGCACATTAATTGAAATATTTCCCAGTAGAGAATTATTATGGTTGGACAACATAAATCTCACAACACTGGAAAAAATATCACAAATTTAGGTATAAAAGTACAAAAATCTAAAACTGACCTGCTTCCTTTCTCGTCTGGTAAGCGTGTGTCCATTAAGAAGGCGGAAAGTGAGCCGACCCGAAATCTTGAGTTCGAGACCAAGTAGTTTCAAGCCATGGTAATAGTGTTTTATCTCAGCAACAATCCGTTGCCATAGGCTCTGCTTGGCAACCAGCTTCACCGATGGTTCATCCGTAAAATTAGAGATATCACGTACTGCCGGGTCTGTTAGCGACTTGTTGCTTTCTGATGCCGAAGAGGCAGTATTCTGGTCGCTCGATGCTCTCATGTTACCATTCGAGCCCAGAGAGGCGGAACTGGCTTTTTTATCCAAGACTTTGGAAGATGAGGGCCCCGAATTGATTATGGAAGATGCGAGCGGTGGAGGCAATATGTCGCCGACCTTAGGGGACTGACCCTCGGTCTTTGGATCACCGGGAACACCAGAAAAGTAGAGACTACGAGACGTGTGAACATTACGCCGACGAATGGCGGAGTTGTATAGGGTGGATGACCTTCTCACAGACTGTGATGTTGTCTGAGTTAGGCGAATAGACGAGACTGTCCGACTGGAGCTTACATTCGAATCATTTCCAACGCATGCAGAGAGAATACGAAGGGGCGTAGGGGAGCCATCACTGCCACAATTAATGGTAACATACTGTCGGTTGACAGTGCTTCGAACAGGGAGGCCACCACCTCCATTGAAATGCTGCCAGTAAAGTCGGCTTGTTGGGCGAGACAAGCTGCCCAGTCTGGAGGGCAGGGAAGAAAGCAAGCAATATATTGTAACATAACATGAAAGCTGGCGAGCATTTTTAATGTCACATTGAAATAAGTCGTGATAAACTTGTTTAAAATGAATGTAAGCAAGTACAACAAGAAAATAAATCATCGGTGAAGAAATGTAGTAATTTAACACTAAATAGAATGTTAGTTTCCTCACAGACATTAAAAACTCTTTTTAATGCAAAATAATGCATAAAAAAGTTAATGTCGAACGTTTTATAGTAAAAATAACTTAACTTACTTGGACACTGCCCTAATGCATATCCAGAGGTCTTTCATCGAATCTAAAGTGGAAATAAAAGAGACGAAATAGTTGTTTATGGAAGTTATAGTACTACACTCAATATATTTATAATTTTCTTTTTCACATGTAAAATATATTTACAATAAATTAACATTTTTATGACTACATAATAACTCCAATTTATACTATTCGTATGTATAGTACACAAAAATACAAGTAAAATTGCTTCATACAATGTATTATATGACCTTTGCCATAATAATATATTACAAATTTTATATTTACAGTACACTAAGACACTAGAATATTATCGTCTCAATAATGGTTGTAGAATATGTTGAATATAAGCTATTATTACAAAAAAAGTAAAAATATATTTGTCATTAGTAGCCGGTATAAAAAATTTCAATGGTTTGTAGAAAATATGCTCAATTTTAAAGTTATTTCTAGCATACAAATTTGGAACAAACATACAGACACAACAAATTACAGTTTAATTAAATCCTTTTAAGTTTCAGACGCCTGATTTTGCATTTAAAAGTTGTGTTGATAGATAATAACTATTTATTTTTAAGAAATCACAAACAGTTATAATGATCTTCTATCATTGTTAATTCTATTGGTCCACTGTTTCAAAGCTAACCAAGTCGAAGTTCACGTTTTTAATTTATTTATGATACATATTTTTTCCTTATTTACATGACTTCTTTTTTTGTAAATATTAAATATTTTTAATATAAAAATATATATGAATATAGTATTTATGTATACATAATATTATATAATAGGGTGCCAATAAAGTCTAGACATAATTTAATAAAATACTTTATTAAAAAGGAGCTACAATATTCAGTATTTGTAACAAAGACTAATGCAAAACATGTTCAGTGTTTACCATTATTTTGAACACACAGCTGGCAACATTTGAAGAAGTTATCTTGAACTCTTTAAAGCAAATCACCATGACCATTGACAATTTCACATTATTTGGTAATCCTTGTCTGAGATTATCTAAGTCTTGAATTCATACACTGTAGACATGGCACGTTGAGGTGACTCAGAGAAAAAATATAATGGATTTTAAATCCAGGGCAGTGTGGTGCCTATTATTGAACACTTTTTCCACCAATCCAGTTGTGAAATGTCTCATGTAACCACTGCCGAACTATCAGTTTAGTTATAAATAGCTATGAGCATAAACTTTTGACAGTGCTACATGGTAAAACTTGAATTATTTCAAAATATTAAATAGTTTTTAAATGGTAGCAATTTAAAAAATGCTTGATCTTATGATATTCTAATATTCCCAGTGTATGTAGGTTGCTAGCATGACCTAACTATCTACTCCCATAAGTTTAGATAGCAGCTGATTACACATTCAAGGCTGTAGATATATTGCCTTCCATGCACACAACTGATAATTCCATTCACGACTCCATTTTATACTTTAATAAATTATAATACATTTGAGTACAATTTACATGATTCTGTTTACATACTGGCAGCAGTCTTGTAGTTGCACAGTGTAGTATAGCAAATATAACATTACTGGAGTTGATTCAATTTATATAACTATTATTTATCAAGGCGACATTAAGTTATTATTAAGTTGTTTTTTGCTTATTGTCATCTAATCATTAATAGTCACATCTACAGTCATCAATTATAGTGAGTAATATCACCACTAAATACATTTTATAGTAAAACTTATTCATTCTTCACTTGTTGAACTGGTCAAATTTCTGCAAGATATGCTGACTTAATCACGGACATTGAAAAATTATATAGAAATTTTGATAGTATATTGTGGTTGTAAATTTTAATACATGTTTTCATTTTTTAACATATAACAATGTATTATATTTTTATTACTCTGATAAATACATTACTTGTTTATGTATAGTATATTGATATGTACCTATGTTAATTTATCATTTAATTAATGAGATCAGTTTGCTTTATTTATAATATTAAAAATAATTTGGAAATAGAATATATCATCCACTTATATATTAAATTGTTATAAGTATATAATAATATAGACAACAAGTATTTGTATTCTATATAAAATATTCACATTAAATATAATTTATCCAAGTTATAAACTTATTAATGAAGATATATAAAACTTAACTCTCTTATCTAATAAACTATTTATTAACTCAAACACAATCGGTTTGAAAGAATTATTTATGTAAACAATTATATACTTTGTAATAAATTATATCTTACTCGTTCTTTTTGCCGTAGTGCATTATTTTAATGTAGCATATTTATAATTTATTTTTTATAGAAGAAAGTCAATTGATAGTTACATCACTATATTGATTATCTCTATAGAAATGAGAAAGAGATACAAATCTAATACTATATATCTTTACATAAAATCAATAATTGTTAATTAATATATTATATTAATAATAATAGAATGTTGTTCATTAAGCATTCCAAAGTGAATGATTGCTATAATGCTAACTTATGATGTTGTAGGTGACTAAGTTCATTTGTGGTATGCAAGAAATAACTGGAGGCTATTATTATTCATATCATTATATCAACGTCCAAAATGCCAACTATCCTATCACTTTTTTTTTGGTTTTGAGTTAGATGTGCCATATTATTAACAATATTAAGGTCTATATTGTGTATACATTTCGTAGATGTATCTATAGTAGTTTTCAACTTATCAAGAGTCTGCAAACTATCTTATCTCTTTTTTTACATATTAAAATATTATTTTAAATGAAAAGCAAACTATCATATCACTTATAAACAATGATTGTATGCTATTATTTAGACTGTTTTTTACAATCGAATTTGGACATTCCAATGCTATAAATAGAACAAACAACAACCAATAAAAGATTGGGATAATTAATATTTTTAATATTGTGCATTAGTTGGTAATGTGTTTAGTTATAACTGTACTAAGAATAACTATAATTAAGACTGCTAGCTATAATGTTACATTACTTTTAATAAGATTATGATTATTTGTTTATTTTAAAAACAATCAATTAATATGCTGAAACCTAAGAAATCAATAAAGAATGAATACATGGTTAAGGTTGCTTGGAACAATGGTTTGCAAAGTTGGGTGCTTGTGCATCATATAAAGATAGTGTCAAACGATTCTGCTTTGCACAGTACTGATTTGACTCGGGATACAGTAATCACAAAAAAACAATATTTGTACAGAATTAGCATAGATATTTTGAGAAAAAATAAAGAAATAGCCAAAATGTAAAAGATTACATCAAATGAATATATCATTAGACAATTAATATTATTAACAGAAAATGAAATAAAATAATGAAACACTTTAAACTCCATTTCTCAACATTTTCAAAAACAGTGATATTATAGTTTGCATTTCGGACGTCAATATGAAATATAATATGGTGATTTAGGGTTACTAATACAGCCAGCTTATACAATATGTATCAATAATTTTCAAAGGTGAGGACACATACATAAGTGTAATATTCAAAGGTAAGGACACACACACACCAATAGTCTCTTCATATAATAATATAGTTTATTACTTTTATTATTTATTTTATACTTATTGTTTTATTACATATAAAAAGATTTGTTTTAACATTAAAATGATTAATTTCAAAATTATACTTCTAGCTGCAGCCCAAAGGTATAAGCATTATATTATAACAACATTGTGTCCATAAAAATTAATCAATATATATATATATTGATAGAATAGCAATATAAAATATTTCAATTGAAAATGTAATGCATTTTGAGCTTGTGGTCAATATATATTATTTGAAAAAATTATTAATGTTGTATTTTTACTAGTTTTTATATCATAAGTAATTAATAATTTATTAAGGATCTACATTTTGACCACAAATTTACTTCTTCAAATTGTAATACTTTTTTAGCAAAGTAAAATTACACTGGACTATTGAATTTATAAAATAAGACAGAAATGATTATTATACCAGACCAACATATTTTGAAAATTATTGTAAATTGTAATAACCATGTTTAAGGAATATACATATTCAAAGACAATATTCATTTTTTCCAATGCTCCCAGATACATTGACCAAAAGTGCACTAGCTCAAACCATAAAAGAAATTAAATAACATGGATAAGCTCATTAATAAAATAAATATAACTTTATTACCTAAACTAAGATTAAAATGTATATTTACAGTGCAGGGTGGGTAGAAATAAGACTATTGCTTCTTATACTTTTTTTTCAGATTCATCTGGACAACTTTATCTTGGGAAATATGTGGTCTACAAGGTTGACTTTCATATAAATGGAAAGCTTATCAAATTTTAGAATACAATATTTTAAAAAATAAATGTCATCTATTCCTTTAAAAGTTACAATCTCATAAAGGATTACTATATATATAATTACATGTAAACTGATTCATGATAAACTTTATCTGGGGAACTATTGAGCCTACAAAAATGATAAGTATACATATCAAATGAAAGCTTATTGAATTTTAGGAATACAAAAAAGCAGAAATAGCTATTATAACATTATAACTTTTATCAAAAAAGATGAAATTTAATTGAAACAAAACTATATTTCTAAACTTCAATATGCTTTTGATTGATATAAAAGTCAATCTTGCAGGACAAATAATTCCCAAGATAAAGTTGGAGATGAAAGTGGAGATGAATCAAGAAAAAAGTATAAAATGTATATGAATGTAGTTTTAATCTAAATATACAATAATCGTAATTAATTATTAGATAATGTTTCGATATGTCCTGTATAATGTACAAGAATATGTATTCTGAACTTGGCTCTTAACGCCCTCAATTAAAAAAACATTACTATCCCATAAAATAGTGCAACATTTATAAAGGCCACTTTATAATTATATAGCTGCTATATTCATTAATGTAAAGTTGTCACATTAAGACAAATATATGTCTTTCCTATGGCTATATTAATATTACAAAGTGTCTATTAGCACAAATGTATGTAATAATTATTCAATGGTATTAAAGTGTTGAATATTATTGGGACATACATATTAATAGCATGGAAGCTTCTATTGGTATGTATGGTGTAAGCTCACAGTATTAACATCCCATGGGATGTCTTTCAATGCCCAAGACATTGACCTGGTCATTCAACATGATATCCTAGATGTTTTTCCTGTTGAAGATTCTATTGAATCTTATATATATACACAATGGCAAGCAGCTATAAAGTGAAAAATCATTTAAGGGACACCATGGGTATTGTTGGGCCTGTTTTTTATAAGTAATATGAACAAAACTGTACTGCAAAAAATAGTTATTTTCCTATAAAATCAGTAATTGACAATTTACTTACAAACAATATATATAAAAGATGCTATTCAGTCTCATCCAGCTTCAACTAACAATGTGTTTTGCTCATTTAATGATTGGAATGTGTCTAAGACTAACCCTTGTATAGGTTCTGTATAGGTTTTTGTATAGGTTCACCTGACAAAATTGATCTCTTGCTCATTTTTAATTTTGATGAAATTAAACTTGCTAATCTAATTGGCTTTAATTGCAAAACACACAAATGATTCATTTTCTATCACTCTTTTTTAAACTTTCAACCTCAATACTTATCAAAACTTGAATCAATTTTTCTCTTTGGCATTTGTGAGTCAGTTGACATTTTTAAGAATTCTTTATATTCATTTTTGGAAAAGGAAAAAAGAAGAAATCACACTTTTATATTATACTGAAGAAAACAATTTTAAGATCCATTTGGTTGCTTGTATTGGTGATACCCTGGCACTAGCTGGAATGACCCTACAGACCCCCCATTAGAACAGGAGAAGACAACAACAGAGTAGACCACTTTAATCTT
The DNA here is from genome assembly GCA_036023295.1 of Invenusta paracnida. Taxonomy (NCBI): domain Eukaryota; kingdom Metazoa; phylum Platyhelminthes; order Proseriata; family Coelogynoporidae; genus Invenusta; species Invenusta paracnida. Next base: position 19,582 of record JAYRBW010100214.1, read on the forward strand.
AACGGCTTCACTGGTGTAAGAACTATCATCACAGGTGATATTAACGGACACCACCAAAATTGGGATGAGGAATGCAACGAAGCAGATACTGTT
>JAYRBW010100225.1:0-19664 GCA_036023295.1 Invenusta paracnida
TCTGACTGTTTACTACTTATGGGTAATGACCACACTCTCAGTAGTATATAACCCAAAAATGGTCTAAACATTTTTTTAGTAAAAAATAAATATCATAAATGGATTCTACGTATAAAAATTAGTTGAAATGATCTAATTTTGTAACTGCACCCCTGCACTTTTATAGAGTGACAACTCTGTGTAACCTTATTTACTCTATGATGTATATCTTAGTTATTTATCATATATCGAAAATCGGTTGTGGCTAAAGAGATTCTCTTTTGGATTAATAAAATAATTCTATTTGGAAATATAATATTTTTTGTTTTTAACAACAAAAATTTAGACATCATAACTATGCCTGTATGTGTGTATAATGCCAAATTTCTTTGAAAACATGTAATGTTGATATTGAAGTTTTAAGATCTATGTATACAAATCTATTTTGTTAATATGTATAGGGTAATTTTATTATTCTTATTACGTACTATTTGAATATATATACATATTTTTTATAAACTTACTCTCAAGTTTATCTTATTTTATTTAGTTTTTGTCTGAAAGCTCTATTTGTATTAATATACTTAAAATGTGACAGCAGATATTTTTTATTAATGAGATAAGTGAATTGTAGATATCTTACTTCGTTAAACAGTAATTAAAAAGGGCAGACATAGTTATTACAATGATTATTATTATTCATATACATGTATATTATTCAAATAAAATTTTGAAATTGGCGTTTAAATGTATTAAAAAATGTATTATTATTACTCTTATGAAAAAGGTTAAATCTGTGATTTTTAATATTTACTATTCGTTTAATTATGATAATAATTATTATTATAATATGATAATATTAATTATACTGGGCGGCTGTTATTATTAGTTATAGACAGTTTAACAAATTTTTCTTTTAACTTCACTTTTAGCTTTTATTTTTAGTTTTATGCCTTTTCTTTATAAACTTATTTTTAATGCCGGCATACATGTAAAAAGTTACTGACCAATGATTATGTACTACTTGGATTTTTTAAACTACATTTTTACGGTACAATTCGAGAATTTTATTTCTTTAAAACTGTACAATTGCTATATATTTCATTTCTATTGTAAACTATTCACTAAGAAATACATTTCTAAACAATTTTGTTACATATTTCCATATCGACTAAGTATGTAGGCAAGAGATTAGATAGTAATTTATTTTTCGTATCTCATTAAAACAATATTTAATCGCAAATAATTTACGTGTTAATGTTTCAATTTTATTAATGTTAAACTACTTAATATCCTTCTTATATATATATATATATAGTTATATATATTTATATTATTGGAAAAACCTTCTTGTATGTTTTCTAGGTTGTAAGGAGGTCCTCATCCACAGCATCAAAGATCTTAACAACATTCGTGATTGTTACTCAGTCAAAGAGGTCTATATCAGTATACGAGAGGGCGGAGGTGAGTACATAAATTTACTTTTGTTCCAAAATTTTAAACACTAATAAAAAAGCGTATGTAATAATTGTAGTCTTTTTTTGCATTTCTATTATATTTTTCGTTCTATGTTTCCTTACAAAATATTTTTTATTTTTACTACTCTATTTTCAAATGATTTATTTTCACGATCTTGTTCTTTGTATATATGTAGTATATATATTGCAGTATATTTATTAGATACTTTTATTATTTTAAATTTAGTTCATTTTTCAGTAATGTTATTGTTGAGGTAATTTGAATCGCTACAAACATACATATATATTAACAAATTTGAACAATATATTTATACTTTGATCATTAAACCTGTTTTTGCTTTGCTTACTGTAATATAAATTCAGTTAATATTCAGGAATTATGTCAACAGATGTGTTATTAAGTCTGTTTTGTGCGAGTATAAGTTTTTCTGTATATAGCTATAATGGTCTTCTGAAATGACCTACTTTTTCTTAAAATTTGAGTGCGTAATAATATAATTCCTGAGACCTCTCTTATTGTTTTTTTTATTATTAATTTCTTTTCTGTCTTAGTACCTACAATAGAAGCTTTTAATGTAAATTTTCTTGTCACCGCACTGCCCAGAATTATAGTGAGCCACATAGGTAAAGCAATGAATTATAGCTTATGTATAATGTCTAATCTAGTGTTATGAAAATTAATATTTATTATGTACCAAATTGAAAGACATTAACAATTCTCTTAGTTTTTAATGTGGCAATGTATTGCTATACTATTTAAATGATAACCGTCAAGCATTTCTTTAAATGTAGTTCAAAAGTCATTAAACTGTTCTGTGCAAAGTTAAATACCAATTTTCACTTACTTTTGATTACATTAAGATCAATTTTGGATAGGCACATATCTCCAAACTATTAGACTTGAATTATTATTATTGTTTTCATTGTGGACAATTTGTTACTCAAGTTCTATGAATTATTTTATACTTCTGGTTCAATTTTTTACATTCCTTTTATATGCTAACTATTTTAATAATAATCTTTTGTCATAGTAAAGTTATAAATAAAACAAGTCATTTTACAATGGGATTATATTAGATTTATCGCGCGATTTTATCGACTAGCCTCTGCTTTTTACCATGTTCTCCAATCACATCGATTTTTTATAACGATTTAATTTGAATTCATTCTACTTTTAAGTTGTTTTTACAATTACAACATTATTATAAAATAACATGTTTCATACATAGCATATTTTTATATTTGTTTCAATCCATCCGGAAAATATGTCATAAATTTGGTTTTAGTAAAGCTGATAATAAGCTTTTGAAACGTCTAAATTTGGCTCGACTACTATCGGGTATAGAATTATGCTTTAAAGGCAGCACATTTTACAATGTTGTCTATTGTTATATTACATATTAATTTGCGATAAAATTTATCCAAGATTTAACGCGCAAATGGCCTGCGACTTCAAGAATGAGAATATTTTCCCGTCAATATTTATCAATCATCATTTAGAAAGTAGCTATTGTCAATCTAAGATTGATGCAATTTTATGTTATCGCTATTGTAAAGTGTTTACTAAATGTTTACTAAATCAAAATGTACAATATATGTATTTTTTTAGTTAATTTATGAGTTGGACTTGTATGATAAAACTATTTTTCTTTTTTATATATATTTTTGGATTATTTATTTAAAACATTTTATTTAAAAAAAGTAAATTTCCTTTATGTAACTCTTGTCACTATTGTATCAAAATATTTAGTTTTTTTATTTGTTGCACCACTATATTGATGGAGTAGACATTATTTACACTTTATTTACAGGTTTTTAATTATGCATGTGCTGCAGGTATGTTTAATATTCTACAATTTTATTTAAAAGCATCTGATTATTTGGAACGATTTTGATATTTTCGTTCTTTTGGTAATATTACTGGTTTAGTTAACCATAGCCTTTTAATTTTATCATATTTTTCAAATAATCAATAATTTTGGTAGCATTATCTCCCTATTTTGGTTTCTGCTATTGATTTCATTTTTAGCATGGTGTAATGTTATTTTTCGTATTGTGAAATATGAATGTTTGCGTAGTGATATTTGTTGATTATTTTGATTATTTTTATAATTTCTCTAATTAAATATTTTAAATCTATTTTTCAAATTTAATGTGTTTTGTCATATAAAGCTTCTGTATTTTTAAATTTGATATATTATTTACTTATAACAAAGTATACATTTATACAATCTAGATTTGATTTTTATAATAATAACGTCATCGATTTTTTGTGGTTAATGGTATAATTTATGGTATAATTATATATTATACATATATATATATATACACTTACAAAATACATCTTTTACTTTAACTCCTGATAGCTGTTTATTTCGTCAGAAATTTGAAATCATTCTTAACAAATTGTCATTAATAATATTTATTACCAAATTTTACTTAAATAATGATCCGGAAAATTTATTGTGATATTTTAAATGTATGGTATCGCAATTGAAACTTTCGAATCTGCCTTTTATTTTATATGCGCGGAGAAGATTTAATCGTTGATTGTGAAACTGAATTTATATCAACAAAGTGCGCCTCATAAAAGAGAAACTTTTGTCAGATGTCTTGGGTATTGCGATTAATTAATTAGTTTGTTTTGTTTTGATATTATAGTTTTTCTGTAAAGTACAAAGAATACGTAGGCGTTTGTTTTTATTATGTTTTCTTGTTCATATCTAATTTCTCTACTATTATTTTGAAGATATCTGATTGTGGAATAAACCATTTCATGGTGGTTAATCATATTTTCTCATTTCATAAACTCGTAATATTTTATAAGATATAGTTGATATGGTTCGTTGTTATTTGAGGTTTGCCCCTTGAGGTTAATTAACCATTTCCCTTTCACCCATATACATAGAGATAACGTCTACAAAACGCAAAAGTTCAATATGACAGAGAGCTCTATATATACTTTCTATTAAATAACAGTCAGACTATAATTTACTATCGATATAAAAATATGATATTCAATCTTTTGGATAACTGAATGTATTATAAAGTCCAAAAAAACAAAAACACTCCCACACATGTATATTGTGTGGCTCTATGCGTATATCGTTGACAATTATTCAGTGACTTATATATTTTTTCGGTCTTGTTATAAGGTATAATTAAACCTATTTGAGGCAGCATTGCCTATCAAGAAATATTTAATGACTATTTCATTTCTAAATTACTTTAATAAGTTTTATTCTGCCTCTTTATCGCTACATTAAATTTGCAATATTTGGCATACTTAGAGAATTGTTTAATGTTTGTCTAAATCAAATTAAGAGACACAGAAGGATTATACGTTATGTGTATGTGGGTGAAGTCATTTTTAGAAGAACATAACATAAAGATAAATGATTATAATTGCTCATTATCCTATTGTATTTTTTGATGACCTCATTAAACTATTTTAGATGACCTCATTATCAAGCTTATACAAATATGTGAAATATTTTCTTATTGAATAATATATGTATTGGAGTATATCGCAGAGTATAAATATTATAAGAAAATAATCATGATTTTACTGCCTAAATTGAGAATAGCATACATAAATACATTACTATAGAAGAAAAAACTGCTGGTATTTTGAACAATAAGGAAAATAATATTGTAACACTGTTTAGTCAATGCTTTTAGTCTTAAATAATTATAAATGTAGATATTTGATCTTATTGCATGTGTTCAAGTTTCAAGTAGCTATTGATTAGAAAAACTAGTTCAGAATAATTAATTTTATCAATTTAGTATACATGGTTTCCAATTTAGTTCCTATGTCATACATTTAGATATATTATGTCCCGTAAATATTTTGCATGATAATTCAATTATAGTGGTAGTGATATTTTATAAATAAGAAACATATTTTTTAAGTCGTATTTTACCAGTTTTAAATGAGAAGGTATGTGTAATTTTTAATAGGTAACTGGAATAAAATATGATGCATTTAAGCAAGTAATGATCACTTGAGATGGTGAAATGGTCAATATAATTTAAAAACGTTTATTATATAAAACCAATGTGTCAATAAAACCATATGTCAATAATGACATAGGTAATAAATAGACTCCATGCTTATTCCTTCTTGCTGGAGGACAAAAACTTGGGTTTTTAATAATCAGCGGTTTCAAATTTTACTTTGGCCTTTTATTTTTATAACATGATAGTAATGTGTATAAAATGTAGTGCGTAATATAATATCCAGCATCTAGGATATGTATTACTTTACTATATATATGTATAGAATGGACAATTAGTTTTAGCTGGAAAGCAGATGTAAAATATATTTAAGAATAGTCTATTTTCAATGGTATATATGCAATACAAAGCTGATCATGTAATATTTTTTATTAATAGTTATATTTTATTAATTATATATTTATTTATATTTATTGCCTTATCGAATAATCGATTTGTTCAATTGTTATGTATGTGTAGATCATACTGCACTTTTAAATGTGATCTGTTCTATTTATATTTTTATCTTGTTTAAATGACAAATAGTTTACTTCCTCCGTATAAATACTGTATTGAACTTACATTTCTATTAAATGTTTTAAAAAATTTTGTTTTATAAATTTACTTAATTGATGTCTAATATTATATATGTCTAATATATTAAAATATCTCATATTACATCTCAGTTTGTCCAATATGAATTATTATGTTATCTATATTAGAATTACACACGATTAGGATGAAGACTCACTGCTTGTATTTGATGAATTTTGTCAGTGCAGAGTTGATGATGATTATTTGTTAATCATTTTATATCCTTGATAGTTAAATATACTGATTTTATTGTGCCCATTGATTGTGACTGAATTTTATGACGCCAATTTCATATTGCTTGTTTTATTACTATTATTAAATATGGCTTCTTTGTTGGCTTTGCATGCAGTGTAGTGTCACTTAGCTTATATTAGCTTGCAGACCGGTGGAGTCTTGTAATAATATGGGTATATTTGATTTCTGTATCATTATATTTGATTTATACTGCCTATTATATCAACAATTTGAATTATTAAATACATCAGTCATGTCAGTTACTGTTAGTGAGTTTTTCTACCAAAAAACGATTCTCGAGATTTGCTTAAAATGTTAATAATTTCTGATATATATTAATAATAATAGCCCCCTTAATACTTCATTGTTTTTTAATAGTGTTAGTAAATTCTAATTTCTGTAATATATAAAGGCGTATATAAACTGCTTTATCTGTACACTATGATTTAACATTAAAATACGTATGAAAAGGATACATTCTAGACCTGTGTGTTACTATAGTAGATATGGCGATTTATGTATTATTTCAGCATATAATTGTACAAATTTGCCCAAAGGAACTTTATTAACTCTGATAATTTCGGATGATCGAATTAGCTATACTAAATTGTAATTGTGTGAGAGACATCCTTTTATAAATGAGTCATTACGAGTTTTCCTATAATATTTAAATTTATAAGCGTTAATTTAAAACAGTCTAATATACTAGCATACCAAACTTTATCTTCAGATGCCAGCCGTAATCATATTGAAATAGTACATTTCATAACATATTATGTACTTGTATAAATGTTTATATTATGTTAAGCACCACATTTTAGTTATTCCATTTATTAATTATTTAATAGTAATAGTCAAGTTAAAAGGACGGCTATCGCATTCCATCATTGAAAATAATTATATAGGTATACTATGATTGAAGCAATACTAAGAATAAATGATATTAAATGAACTAATTAAACAAAATGAAGTTTTAAACCCTCGTCTTTTGTTTTGTTTTTATTAAATTTAAAATCATCTTGAGGAATTTCTTTGCAATTTGGAGGAAATGTATTTCTTGTAAAATTAATAATAATTGTGAATTGGATGATAGGTAAACAAAGAGCTATAAATAGAATAGTTAAACGAATTTTTCGAGTAAACAATACTAAACATATTTACAGCATAACATTTTTTCACTAATATTATTTTGATTGCGCTATCATCTCTCATTATTATCAACTGTTAATATGATACATACTACGTATTACCTGAATGCTAAAAAGCAATTCTTAGTATAGTTGCGGAGAAAACAGATGTAGAAAGTTTATAATAGAAAATATTTAAAAATTGAAAGTAATTAAACTAAGAGAGGCTTGGGTGCTTACGATATATATATATGTATATATATATACAATTATAAACTGCTTGTTTCTTTATACTTTACATTTGAATGATGAGATACTTTAGAAAACTATATGTATATCAATAATACATTTTCCGTTTGTTAGTGCTTTATTTATATTGTACATACATTTTGTCAGATTATTAAAAGATGTCTTTATCAATAAATTTGTATCGTTTAATGTATTTCAAAGATATATTAATGAGCGAAAATTAAAAACAATTTAATTGTTTAACTATACTGATAATTAATTGACATTGAATAGAATTCTGTAATCTGTGCACTTTTTAAACGATTAATGTAATTTGTATTCTTCTATTTTAGATTTGCTCTTAGTTTGCTAAAAAAATAAAGTTAAAAATAAAATTTCCAATTGTAATAAAAAGAGCTAATAATTACTATATTGATGCAAATAACTTATGTTGGGTTAGTGTCAGACATTAATATTAATTCCTAAAGTACGTATTTTTTTACCGCTTAGTATGTAAATTTCTTGTTTCAACAGACTGATACTTTGACCAGCAAGGTAATAGATAGTGTAAACCAGTTTATAATTTGCTTGAAAACTGCCCTAATTCCATCTGCTTTCAAAAACAACTCAATGGTGAAGGTTAATATGCAAAATGAAAACAATTCTGTCTGTCTATCCATCTATTGACTCAAAGTTATTAAATGTTTTCATGCTGTTATCCACTATTCAAGTCCTACCATTCTGCTCTAGTGCTACTACTTTTTTTTGTGAAAACTTTCGTTGTTTCATGTTTTACGGCAAACCCACATCCGTTGCCTTACTGCAAGATCTGCAATTTATCTCTTTTAAATCTCAATTTAGAAGTGTTCTCTCAGTATATCATTGTTTAAATTGAGAGTGAATAAAGCTGAACTTTATGCTACAAGTTAATCTCCAACTCGCTCCCAACCTCACCTATTTCTATTTTCTCGTACCATCGTTTCATTTTATAATAATCTGGGTATTTATTGAAAAAATACAATGTAGGCTATATTTAATTATTGATGGTTAACGAAGAGTCACGTTTTGTTTATGAGAATTCATTAAATCATAAAATCGTCGTAGTTTGTTTTTGTTATTGAATAAATTGATCACGAATTTATTTTATTATTTTTTATTGTTATACTTTTGATTAGTTTTATTATTTTGTTTAGATTTGTTAATCAGAAAAGTAACTCATGTGTTAATATCCTTCAAAGGTAGAAATATTTGTTTTTTTAAATAATAACAGAATGGAAAATGTTTCTGAATATGGCGTTGAGTTTAACTCTATTTTTGCTGTTGTAATTTTAATTAGTTATTTGTTTTATATTTTGTAGACTTTATTGAAAATATGTTATCTAGGTGTTTAGAGTAAAACCTATACAGGTATAACATATTTTTATTTATTGACGTTATTATTTTTGTCATACTTTGATTCAAAAACATATATTATTATATATTATTGTATTTTTTACTTAAAAGAATATTATATTATTTCAATAATTAAAAAAAACAATAATAATATATTTAATCACAACATTTATACAGTATATAGCAGAGTGCATGCATAACAGTGAATAAAACGGAGGAAACATTTTAAAGTTGTTTATAAGTAGAAAAGTCGGGCAAATCCATTTTGAATGCATTGTAGTAATCTCATTAGCTAACGTTATCTAACAAAATAATCACTTTGTAATAATATATCCTAAATAGTATTTATTATATAATTTATATAATACATAGAAATAACACAACACTGTTTTGAACTATAACATAATTTTTAATGTTTCATTAGTTTTAGATTACGTGTATTATACTGTTATATTTAAAGGTTTGTTTTGTTCTTTTCGTTTATATCTCTATTTTGTTTTACTTATCTCGTATTGTAGAGACGCTTATGTCACAGCTGGATGAAGCTTTTTCAAAACTCCGCGAAGTTGAGGTTTCTCTCAAGGTCGTGCGATCATTGGCTCTTGTTTCACTCGGATTCTTACGTCATCTTCGTGTCATTAAGGGACTACCCAATGACATTGGCATGGAAACAAAAGACTCAATGGATAACAGGTGCAATTGAATTACATTATTTCATTATATTATTTGGCTGTATTTAAATGCGTAATTTACGAAGTTTGATTTTTTAAATATTTTAGGAATTTATGTAGCTCGAAAGAAGGCATTTTTATAATAACGTTTTTAAAGTACATAATTATATAGGAAATAATTAGTTACGCTACCTAAACATTTTATATTAGTCTGTTCTAATGTACGTTTTCAATTTCATTGATTTTTAATGCAAATTAGGTACACAAATATTTACAAATACATATATACTAGAAAACATGTAAGGTTTTTAAATTATTATGAATGCCTAATTGCATGATAAAAATAATAAAAAAGACATTAATTTTTACTATAAATGCATAGATATCGAATAATATAATTATTTCATTCAATATCTATGTATTAATGTCGGTAATGTTGTTAACAATACCACTACCATCTAAGTCCACGAGAAATTTCTATTAATAATTTATCGAAAGAGTAATAATTGTTTGATAACACTTTATTATGACACACTTTACTACTGCTGATAATTAATTAATTATTTTTGTAAAATTTCTAGGACTTTATTGAGTGTTTGTAAATGTAAATCTTCCAAATCTATTTAGAAATAGATTGAGATAAAATATATGTTAAAAATGATCAAATAATAGTGTTCTAAATTTTAATTTGTTTCTATAGTATTATAAGTAACTTACGAGTATATTGTTGACATATTTTGTTATTTTGTAATGGTGGTTAGGAGATCAATCCTTTTTGTACTTGTACTTCTGGACAATTCCGCAAGATCGCCTTTTGGACTTGTATTTTAATGGGAATTTAACATGAACTGTTAGTTTATAGCTTATGTTTAATATCAGCAAATTTCACCTTTTCAGCAAATAGGTGTATAATTAAAAAAGTTGTTTAATTCTTTAATAAATTATATTCATTTAATAAAACATTTCTAGGTCAATCAATTAAATCTCATAAAAAATGTAGCATGTCAAGCAAATGTCGGGAAAGATGCTTACTACGTCCTCTCGATATATGACGTTTACTTCTCACTAACTTATTTGTTATTTAATCATCCCGTTCACGTCTTGCGCTCTCTACCTTCTAGCCCAGTACTGGAAGTGATGGGGAACGAATACATGCGCGAACTCTGGGACTACCGACGCCGGAGTCCACTCATTATCGAGCGAGGCTTGGTTCGGATCAACCTCAACCGACATCTCTGCGCCAACAAGATTCTCGACTTCCTCCACAGGGGGGTACGAATACCACGCAATCTCACGACTCAAGACATAGAGCTTATACGCAAGTCAAACGGGGATCTCATCGAATGTGAGTGCTGACTGGCATCCTTTACATACAATTATCAATATTGATTTATTGAAATAGTAATATGGTTGAATAAAACTGCATTCAAATATGTGACTGCTGTGTAGGTTTACAATATATTTTAATAAAATCCGAAATTATTATGTTATGTAGTATATATTTCAAAAAGGAAAGCTTGATTAGATATATAGTAATAATTTTTAGTATAAATTATTGATTGAACATATTTTGCAACAAATGGAATGAACAATTAATATAGTTTAATACGTTAAATCGTTATTTGATACGTTAGGAAAGTTTTAAACCAATGTATCTTACCAACTATTATCATACCATTATTATTACTATCAACTATTATCATACCTACTATATGACGTATGCTTCTGAAACATGAACTTTGACCCAGAGGATGTTTAACATAATAAGGAGAGACCGATAGAGAAATACAGACATTAGAAACACCACAAAAGTAGGAGACATTGCCTGAAAATGAGTAAATGGAGATGGACGGGACATGTGTACAGAGGGCAAAGCAACCGTTGGACCATAAGAACCACGAAATGGACCTCTAGAGAAGACAGCAGACTTAGAGACATGTATCACCTGGTAGACGGATCTCGTACCATATTGAAGAGAGGACGTTGGTGCCATCATGCTGAGGCATTCGTCCTGCAGTGGACCGCTAATAGGTTATACCATGAACCATTAACAACGTAAAATCATATAATTATATTGTATCTAAGTATATAGCATTAAATTAGAGAGAGGTAAGTAGTAAAATATTAAAAAGTTGGTATTGACGCAGTTTTAATCTAAATTTTAGTTGTGAATCCTAATTTTATTTTATTTTTGATATGATATATATTTCAACATATCATTTGTAATAAAGTAAATATATAGGCAATTTAAACTTTAATAATGCGCGGAAATTTCCAGCCATCTATTTTGTAAAAAAATCATTTGTTATTCAAACAATTTAAAATATTTACAAACATTGAATAACTCTTATTAAAAACTCCATAGTTGTCGGAATTATTTATATAAAATTGATATCACTCTGAGTGATGTATAAATATATACATAGTATATTATGTTATATGATACGATATATATACTGCATTTAGTCATCATTTAAAATTTAGATAAGATAATTTGAAATAAGATTTATCGGATTTTTGGCCCTACAGACTCTATTGTGAACATGAGAGTCTTTATGAGTCCTCGAAAAAACAAAGTAAGAGAATTGGCAGAGTAAAATAGATACCTTTGACAAATGGTAATTCCTTATTTGTAGAAGATTAAAATCGAGGAAATGGTAATGTGTGAAGTATATTGAAAATGAAAACTCTCGATGAAACGTCACCGATAAGAACATTTGTCTACTTCTAGGTAATGTAACTCGACTGAATCTGACGGTACGCAGTGTCCACTCGATGTCGGCCGTTGTCGAATGGGGATCATCAGACTGGCATTCGAGAGATCTTCTTGCCATGCTAATCATGATCAAACAATCGTGAGTGTTTATCCTAAAAATATGTGATATACATATACTAGGTTTTCCAGTCGAATGTAATTAGATGATGCGGAAGCATCGTCCAGCCAAGAACAAGAGAGCCAGTAATTAGCTTGAGAGATGCTAACAGCTCTAGTCATTAATGCAAGTGAATAGGCCTATTTTTTACCGCTAATAAAACCAGCTAGAATGCATTAAAAAGTTAATTTTGGTATCAGCGTAATCACCAAGCGCTAAGGAGCAAAATGCACATAAGATGATCTTTTAAAAGGGTTTCTAGATACTTTAAAAAAAGGGGCCAATTTTGATGAAACATTGTTTCTTCTTCTTCTTCATATTTTTATTTTTGACAGCCTTATAGGGCCCAATAAGTTATATAATATTATTAAACTGGGCCCATAAGGTGATTGGGGGCCCATACATTAATTTTAATTCTAATAATAATAATAATAATTACAGACATGCATGCATGTGTTAGACGCAACTCCAGCTAAACCAGGAGTAAGCATCCTAGATTTGAACCTACAATCTTTGGATTGAGATGCAGACGTGCTATTCATTGGACCATCGTCCCTTAAAGTTTAGCGTGGTAAAGTGTATTTAACCTTTCACATTCGTGTATGACTCACTGGATTGCAAGCCACACTGTCTAATAATAAACTTCCGCAGCTCAGACTCTCGATACTACCCTGTGAACAAGCATAGAATATGTTTAATGTTCACGTTGTATCCCACAAATTGACCACTTTTTTATGGTCTATCTTCTTTTGCATGTCTGCTTCTCAATCCGGAGATTGCAGGTTCAAATCCGGACTACTTTCTCCTGGGTTTAGTTGGTATTGCGTCTAGCACATTCGTGTCAATAATTATTATAATTATAATTATTTATCCAGCACAGAGACCGCTTCCAAAACATAATTATAAACAGAAATACCTTCCATAATAAACTAACACCGCCCTTAGTTATTATACAATATACATTAAAAAGTATAGTACGTGTTATGCATGAAATTATATTATTATAGAAATATATTTAAAAAAATCAATTGATATCTAAATGGAAACGACGGCGTCGCAAAAATTAAAGTCTAGAAACGAGATCCTCAAAATAAAAAGCTAAAATGATATTGATAATATAAAGGACAGCCATTAAAGAAATTAATATAAACATTTATTAGCGCCAAGATTTAATTGTTACAATACTTGTTGTTTAAACTGCATGAAGATATAGATCAATTAGGAATATTTATATATCGAAACTGCAAAATCCAAAAAAATATGACAACAAAAATTCTGAAAAATTCTTGGCAATGGTACATTTTTAGAAAAGCAATGAAACCCACATGAATGCAAAAGTAGTTGTTTTAAGTAAGCCAATTTTTGTAACATTGTACAGTAAAGTAATATAATTTAAATACCATTGCTACGATTTTTTTCAGAATTTTTGTTTTCACATTTTATGAATTTTACAATTTTGATATATATATATGTATGTTCCTCATATTTGATCTATATCTTCATGCATTTTAAATAGCAAGCATTGCCACAATTAAATCTTGGGACAAATTTAATATCAATTTCTTTAATGACTGTACTTCATATCATCAATATCATTTGAACTATTTTCTTTTGAAGAGTTCGTTTCTTGGCTTTCATTTTTACGACATCGTTTTTATTTAGATACTTGTTTACTGCAATCCAACTATTGATTTATAGAAATTCTATACTTCGTTAAAGCATCCAACCGATGTGTTCCGTTATTCGATTATGACCAGTTGTATACACACTTTACACTTTTATGTTTGATACGAATTGGTGATTTTTAAAGAGCCAAATATTTGGCTTATAATTATAGGTGTAAACATTTGTCCGAGAGAGTATATACATATATTCTTTCAAAATTGACTTTGTTTTGGATACTTATATACCTTGCAAAGTCTTTAATTTGAAATATTAGATAAAGCAGTACATACATCTTTTTGAAGGTATCGAATTACGTAATACCCAGTGTTTGGTATATATTGTGTAGACTGGATAAATGCTCTATTTATAAATTTAGTTATTCGTTACGGATTGTATGAAGACTATCCATTCAAAATTACAGCCATGAGTTCTAGACGTGTAAGGATATAGAATATGAAATATAATATGCACAACAGTTAATGCGAGCTATCGTATTCCGATATTCGTTAACAAAATGTCTCTCTTCGTACTAGTAGATATTTCTTCCTAGTATTGAACTACTGTAATAAGTGCGTTATTCAAACTGTACAACTGAAGAATGAGCAGTAGAACGCTATTGTTGCATAGAAAATACTTTCGATCAGCTTGATAAACCAGTTGACAAGGATTCGAATAAATAAGAGGGGACAGCATTTCTGAAAAGTTTGTTCCCCGACTTATGAGAGGAGTGTAATGAATATATGATAGTGTTAAAGCTTACTTAGTTGTCCTAAATACCTACTGATATTGATTGTAAATCTAACTGTATCTTCAGTTACTAATGTGATTAATAATATTTTGTGTTGTTTATTATTACTATTTTTTTAAAGTATTTAGGAATATAAAATGGTATACTCAATATGTTTGATTTTTTAAAGTCATGTTTTTTCTAAACCTTGTTTATTCCATGATCTTTACTTATTTAAGTTCGTTTCCCGAGATTAGTATCTCTTGGTTATGCAGATTGAACAATGCAGTAGCGTCATCAGGCAATAATGGCTAAAAATGCTATATACTAAGTTTGAACTGTAAGGATTCGAAGCGTTTCCATAATCAAACATTTACATTATTAAACACTTTAATATATAAATATGTGTGAAAATATGTTATAGAGTACTATTTCTAATTAAAAGTACAAAAATAGTCCTTTATTACATCCTCGAGTTTAATTTTTTAAAGTCACTACAATAACACAAACTTAATTTGCTAAAAAGATTACCTTAATTTTTGTTTTAATATTTTAATTTTAAGGCATTTTACTGTTAAAACAAACATGTAAATAGGTAGTAAATATTCTCTTAGCAATTATTAAAAATCAATTGTATCGTATATGTTGACACACAAATTTTAAGGAGTTTGTCATAAACTTATGCAACTACTTTTAATTCAATGTAAATACTATTTGTTCAATAGTTTTATGTAAATATACTTTTTCTTTAAATACTACCTTAAAAAATAATAGCTTCAATTTAAAAAAAAATATGAAACTATGACTAAAAGTATTATTGGTAATTGTTTTATATTGACGAACTTCAAATAGTTATTAAAATCGATTTTAGGAATGTATGTATCTATATATAAAAGCAAATATGATAATATACGAGTAGTTTGATATGCAATATTTATATATTTATACCTATATTAAAATTATATTATATATTTTTTACAATTATTATTTTAAATTGTAACAAACAACTTGGCTTGTAATTCTATTATGTAATTGTTATTTTTTGAATGAGACGATAGAATTATTTTGTTAACTAAATATAAAAATTACATCATTGAATTTTTGGTGATTTTTAAAATTTTAAAATTTAGGTGATGTTTAGTAATTTACAAAGCTTGTTTTAGAAAAAAATGTATATTATTTGTTGAGAATTCGATAATTATTAGATTTTTTTCTTTAAATCATGTATATTGGAACTGTTGACTTACACAATATGTGAAGAAATATTTTCATATGTAGTTTGTAAATTGTTTAGAAATTTGTGTTAATAAATAACAGCGTTTACCTTTGATAATTTAATGATTTATATTTTAAACTTTATTCCAGCTCAAGTTTATGATAATTATAAAATTGTATTTATACTTTTACCTTCTAAATAGTTGATTGCTAAATATTTTTATATTTTCGTGCTGGTTGCAAAACTATGTCATTTATATAAAAAGGAAAGAGATATAACTTTATTAACTATTCAATTATTCTGTAAGTACATCAAGGGTTTTCATTATTTTTGACCTCTTTCATATGTTATCTGATTGTTTAAAAATTGATGACAATACTATTTACACAGGTATATATGTGTGTAGTGATATGAATAGTGTTTAGCTGTAGGCTTTTGTTTTTTGTAACCAACAGTAAGAATTGTGTACCATGTAAAGACTATCTGGCGCCAGTGTGATACATCTTGTAACGTTTTATTCGTCTCCAGAGACATTGATATTATTATTAATTTGGCTTTTGTACGCGCATTGGTTGTTGCAGGAAAACGTAGGTTTAACGTAATTAAATACTTTCACGTCCAAATGCACACTATTTATACCTACATGATTTTGAAGAACAAAAAACTATTTTTTGTGAATAAGTATTCACATTTTGTATTATTTCCCTTTAAAATGGAAAACAGAGAAATTACATTTTATTGTTGTTTGAAAACCATCTTTAGAATTTGTATAATAATTTTTAATGGGTCAAGATGTCATTAAACAATAGTATTATTATTTATAATGTCGCCCAAAATATTGCCATAATCAAAGCAAAATAAATGTATGTAGAATATGACGTTATATTACTGTCTCTCTATAACTGACATTTCGTTAACCATTTTATATACTAAGGTGATTTTTATTTTAGCTAAAATGGTCTATGGTATAGAAATATATGAAAACAATGCCAAAATCCTGTAAATAGTTGTAAATATTTATTTTTTCAATATAAATATATATTTTTTAAATAACTACTGTATTTTGTTCGATACAATATATTACAAAATTCTATAATACTATTTTCCCATTATATACCATGTATTATGACATTATATCTACAAATATTTAGTTAATCCAATGTAATTTGATATCAACACACTTTGCGTAATATACTTATTACCATGACACAAAGGAGATTAAAGGAGAGTTCCCAAATCTTGATGGTACATTTAAATTGCCATACTTTTAACCTGCCACGCTTAAGTATATTATTTCAAGTGGTGTAAGGAATGCAATAATCATATTATAAAGGGAAAGTTTTTTAATGATTGTATGAATCATTAATATTTATGTACGACTTAAATAGAATTGATAGATTTATGTCAACTACATATATTTAAAACATTTACTGCTCGCTCAAACATACCAACCAACCAACCAACCAACGTAACAACACATACACTTATTAATGAAGACTCACAGACGTCCTATATATCATATATTTCTTATATATCAAACATTAGTGAAAAAATATTCAAAAGTTGTCTCTTAATCATAGTATTCTAATATCTCTCTAAATTCTCTTGGAAGAGGAAAACATTTGAGAGTTGTTGTATGCAATTTAATAGAACCTATTATTTAGCTATATTAACTATATTAGCTATATTAAAGTATTAAAGTTTCAGCTATTTTCAATTCAATTAGAACATAACTTTCAATTCAGATTAATTGTTTTGTTCAATTGGTAGCAATATAATATTTTCAGTGCGTACTAAATACGTATAATTATATTTATTATCAGGCTTCGTACATGTCTTTGAATGTCCTTATAAATATATTTTTTACTATGGAAATATTAGAAGTAATAACCAGGTCCTTAAAAAATACTTAAAACGTCCTTAAATTTGATCGTAGAGGTTATTAAAAAAGTTGTTTAGTACAATATATTTTTTACTATAGAAATAATAAATGTTATAAGTTATATTCAGAGGCTATTCATATTAATTATGTGTTTTATTTTGCTGTTTATATATAGTAGCTACACCCATGTATATATGCCTTAAGGGAAGTGGAGATTACAAAGACATTACAAAATCTAACTGCCGCAATTAAGACAAAGCAAGCACAAAGAAAGAGGGCAGATATGCATACTTATCTATTTATTATTAACTAGTATATATGTATACATAATCAT
This sequence comes from Invenusta paracnida, assembly GCA_036023295.1. NCBI lineage: Eukaryota > Metazoa > Platyhelminthes > Proseriata > Coelogynoporidae > Invenusta > Invenusta paracnida. Next base: position 18,400 of record JAYRBW010100225.1, read on the forward strand.
TTAATTATTTATTATTTTAGGTTATCAGTAAATGTCTTGCATACATTTTTTAGGACATGGAACTGCCACTATTTTAATGAAATAATTCATTGGACAAACATGAATTTATAGGATCAAAGAAGTTAATTTCAATAGGAGTGGATAGATCAAACGTGAATATAAAGCTATATGGAGAAATGTCTGCAAAGCTTAAAGATAAATGAGGAACAGTTTTATTGAATGTTGGTTCTTGTGGTATTCATGTATGCAACATTTTTGTATTTTAAGTCTTACTACATACTCTTTGTGTGGTAAATTTTCGTTAAGAGTAATCACCCAGATATGTGTTTAATATCTTAGCCTGTTTTTTTGAACTTATAACATTATTGCATTATCTTCCAGTAGCTTCATACAATTTGATAGTGACTTTCTTTTGTAATATTTTGAAAATGTCTAAAACAAAAAATTATTTGTTACTGCTCATTTGCTAAAATATTTTATCATTTTTCATTATGTTTTTTGCTAGTGTCTAATTCATTATAATATTGAATACGTTTATTTAACCTTTATTATACCTAGAATATTTGTAAAATATGTATATACGTAATAAAATGATTAATATTAGATGATTTAGATGATGTCATTTATAAGGAATAGTATTATTTTATTTTATTCTATTCTATTTTAGTTTGTTTGTTCGGCAATTTATAAAAATGTCATTGTTCTATAAAAATTGCATATATTCTTATATATATTGCTCTTGTTTGGTGCTGTGGGGCCTAAATTATATTTTTATTTATAAGTAAAACTATAGGTTTAAGGTTTTGTGCCTCTAATATACATATATATAATTATTTGTAGTCTCTGGAATCTGGAAAGCGCTGTTTCAATGTTGCTTTTATTCTTTGTTTACAATAAATTAGTGGGATACTGTTATTATGATTTCAAATAGTTAAGAGGATGTAGGATACCTAAAAAACTTATGAAGGTTGAGAAAGCGCATTGTCCACCTCTCCCACGTGCTGCTAGTAAAAATATTAATAATATGAAACCAACAATTTATAATAAAATTTTCCTTTAAATCATAATAATAAGTAATCTTTTTATATAAAAAGTTATGATGAATGTAATAATGCAATGATTTTGTTCCCATTTCAGATAGCGTAAATGTGCTGATATTGTTACGATATGTATTGGTAATGTGTTGTCAATGATTGTAAATATGTTACATGATGTTTCGTCTATATCTGATAGTTAGTTAATCAATTAGATATTTTTCTTGGGAA
>JAYRBW010100236.1:0-19651 GCA_036023295.1 Invenusta paracnida
GATGGGTATGATTAAGGAAGACTTCCAGTAGTGCGGTACCTGCCGAAATATAATTATGAGGTTGAAAATGTGGGCTAACGGTGCGGAGAGTACATCAGCGCTAATACGTAGTATTTTCGCCGGGATATTGTCAGGTCCTGAGGTTTTTTTGTCGTCGAGGTTCTCGAGAGCAGTTCTTACTTCTTCTACAGAGATGATGGGGCACCAGTCATCATTGTCAACCATAGGGAAATTACACGAGGGTGTGTAGAAACTGGCGAAGTGTTGGTTGATAATATTCAAAAGTTGAATTTGACTTTGAGTTTGAGATGCTGAAAGAGTGGGAAATTTTTTGATCGGTAGGCTTGCCAGCGTTGGTGAATGAGATTTTTGGTGACCGGAGTTAACCAGAATTTGTCGTTTGAGGAGATTGGAATTCTACGTTTGGGAATTTCGCCGACCGATCATTAAATGTTTTAAGTTTGTTTTCAATATATTCATTAGAGATATGATATAAGTTAGTCCAGTTGGTTCTGTTAAGGTCTTGTAAAAAGTTGGCGATGTTGCTGGATCTAAAGTCATATACGGTTTTGTTGTAAGATTTTTCAATCTTTGCAGTATTGTGGTGAGGAGACAGCAATACATATGCAAGCATGATCGGAGGTAAAAATTGGGGAGCCGGTGTTCGGTGCGTTGAATTGATGGCGGATTGATTTTGTGAGGATTTATATATTATTTAAGAGCTTTTGATGTTTTTATACATTTTTTGTCGTTTATAATATTGCTAGTGTGTAACTTGTTTCACACAATATATGAAGTTTTTATTCTTTTTTCCACTACTCATATTAGTTATATGGGATAGTTAGTTTATGATCATGTCATATTTCATTCACCTTGGAAGAGCTTATTCGTGGTATAAGGTTCTTCTTATGCTCTTCATATAGAAGAGAAGAGTTAAATCAAAAGTTGTCATTTTGAATGATCGCAATTATCCGATAAGTTCAGGCGATTATACATAGTTAGTAGATTTGAATTTTATGTCCGTATGAGTTGTTTTAAATAACTAAGAATAATGTATTATTGACTCATTTTACTTTAACAGTAATCCGTTATTTTATGTCATGGTCAACACACTGTATGTTACTAAATTTTTATTCTACATCTCAGGTCTATCTAAAACGCATCACGGGCGGTCCAGCCGCTTTAACCAACATGACAATCAACTGGGGTGATGGATCTGCCCCACAACTCATCACCTGGCTCACCTTCAATGAGACAGGTCACTACGGCCACCGTTTCACATCAACTGGAGCCTTCAATGTCTCTGTTCTACTCGTGAACCCTCTGGCCAAACAGAGCTCTGCCAGTGTTCTAATAAGTGTCATGAATTCTGTAGCTGGTCTGACGTGTGAATTTCTTCCACCAAACAGTAAGGTGGGAGAAGTTGTGGCCATCACGGCTGCTTTAACTGGAGGTGAATTTGTCAATATCAATATCAGCGCAAGTGACGGCAGCGTTAATGACTTCCAATTTATTCAAAGTGAATTTACATTTTATGTGTGTCATATATATATATAAATGTTTTGTTTTATATTTAATTTATGTTTAATTTTTTCTCTAAAGAAATTATTTCGTGTTTTCAATGTTTCGTTTCAATATACCAGTCCTAACTATTCTTTTCAAAAACAAAAAATTTCTTAGCGTAAAAATAGATATCGCAATACATACAAAACGTACATAGCACATACATTTAAATTTCAGCTGTTCCCGTTGGAGGTATTAGCCACATGTTCAACGAAACATTCTCGACAGTGGGGAACCACACAATCACTGTTGGCGCCTGTAATCAACTGAATTGCCTCAATTGTAGTCACACTCTCCAAACTCTTCACCCCGTCACCAATGACATCACCGCCGATTCACCTGTCTACGTCATTCATCCAGGTAGGGACACTTCATCAGTAACCTTCACGCTTTCTTCATTGGGTACCTACTTCAGTAACTTTTCATTAACCTCTAATGCTTAACGTTAGTCGATAAATCGATACTACTTTAATTGATTAGAGCTTTAAATTTAAAGTATTTAAAATGCACGCTTTATCTAAAGTGTAATTCATTCTTTGTTTTCATTACACTTTTAGCCTAAAGTGGGACATATATATGAGGCTTACTTTAGTGTCTTAAAGTGGAAGTATTAAGGAGTCTTTAATTTTTAAGAATTATTTGTTACTGTTTGTTTGTGTGTTTGTGCTTTGTATTCACTAAATATTAAATTGTTATTTTTGAAAATTTAAAATAATATATAATAGCAAAAGAAAATGATAAATATTGTTTAATCTTTTTTTTACAAGTTGTTAACAACAAGCAATGTTTGTTGTTAGTATAACAGTTGTAAACTTTTAATAATAAATTCATAGAAGTAATAATTAGAAGAATACAAAAGAGAAAAATTGTTTAATTTAATCGAAGCAAAAACTTAAGTAAAAATTTCCTCATAAGTTAACAAAATTGGCACATTTTTTATTGAAGCCAGAATGTATTGTCAAATATTGTCAAAAGTGATTATTTTTATTTATTCTAATATTTAATTAGGAAATCATTGCAGGCATTGACAGTTTATCGGAACATAACTATGATGATGAATATACAGCTGGCAAGAAGTGGATAAAATATGCAAGAAAAACCTTGAAACATAAAATAATTCGAAAAACAAAGTATACTAAATCAAGGTTTTGTGTAAATTCTTAGATCAAATCATAATTTTACCATCAAACTGTAAATGTATCGATTTCTCTCCAACTTGTTTAGCAAACCTCGACTTCAGCTTCGATTTCTCGGGTGCCAACGCCGTATTTCCCACCAACGCTCAATTCTCCATCGACTTTCAAGACGGTGCACCTCCGGTAATAGGACCCTTCACATCTGTCGTGAGACCAGTGGTCCTGTCAAAATCAATGTCACCAGGCCTCCGCTATCTAGAAGTGGTTTTCAGCAATCTCATCTCCAATTACACAATGATTGTAACCGTAAGATAAATGAGCAAAACGAATGGATAAATATTTTAACAAATATTACTTAAATAGAATAGTAAAATAGAGCTATAAGTTAAACAAATTTTTAATTGTGATTTTAATAAGCATATGATTACAGGTATTCAAAACATTACGCAATGGTATTTAATTATTATTATAAAAAACCCAATTAAATTGTAATTCAGCTTATTCTAATTATATGGGCAGTAAAACGAGTCAAAATATAATATCATAAACAGGTCAAAAAATGAATTTATAATATATTTTTAAATGCACAGTTTTTCACTGCAGCGTGTTTCATCATAAAGCAGAAATATTTATTATAAATCACTTGTAATATTATCATATATTTTTTATAAAGGACACACAAAATATTAAATGCTACCTACATAATAAAAGAATTTCAAAAACGTAAACATTTATATGTACATCTACTTATTTTCTGTAACATTTCAAGCTTTAGTTCTAGCTATATCTTAATATTTTATATCAATAAAATAAAACTATATTAATAAATATATAATTAGCTATAATATATGTACACACATACCTACATCTTCTTATTTGCAAGTTAAACAAACTAATAGGTACTACAGTTATCTGCATTTGTCTCATTTATTAAATAACATGTTTACTTTCCAAATGGCTGTAGAATTATTTTGCAAACAAATGCATCTTCCCGAACAGTTTTAGTTTAAAAAATATAATTAATGCAACTGTAACTAAGAGCTATTTATATCATACTTGTTGAAAGTTTTCGATGTAATCTTTGGTGTTGTTTACTTTTAGGTATACTATGAAAAGAGACTGTATTTTATAAAGCCATATTTCTCTTTATTTGGCAATCCAGGCCGGTTCCTTTATCCCATTCAACAATTTTGACGTGGACATCATGTATGGATCAGACGAATCATCCGGATTCGGAGAAAATGGGAATCAATATCCAATAAACGAATTCCTTACCTTCCGGGCAAATACCAGTGTTGGAACTGTAGTGTTCTACAGTGTGAGCTTCTTTCTCAAGACCAATGCAACAAACATGACAACTATGAATATAACCGCAGTGAACAACGCTTTCAGTTACACATTCTATGAGGTTACAAATAGTTCTGTTATAATTAGGTGTATTATAGACTTATTCCTTATTCTTTCATGACTATTTTGTTTGCTTATTTAGATTGGTGATTACGAAGTGAACATTATGGCGTGGAATCCTTTCTCAACTGCAACAATAATCAAAAACATAACGATGAAGGTTGGGGGGGTCCTCCGGGGACTACGTATAACGTCAGGGACTTCGCGTTGGAAACCTGGAATAGACAACTTATTGAACATTTTGTTTGATGCTGTATCCAGTGACACCTGCATCTGTGTTAACATTAACAATACGCAAAAGATTATTTATGGTGTCAACTATGATTGCAACAGTTGCCAAGGTTACAACTACACCAGTAAAGCTCCAATAAACAATGAAATTGTTATTCCATATAATTTTCCGAAGACCGGTGACGTTATAATATCTGTATTAGCTTACAATCTGTTCCAAAACTCTAGCATAATTCACAAGTTCTCAGTTTCTAATACCAACTGCTCTATACCTATTCTCGGCATGGAATATGACCGTTACAGTGCACCGACCTTCCCCAGAAGCGTACAAAAATCTATGGACATAACTACACAAGCTGTCGTTATTGATCTCCCCTGTGCGATAACCACCAAAAACTTTAAATCGTGGACTGTGCACGTTATCGACCCACTCACTTTCTCTAATCTCCAGGAAATCAATATCTCTATGTTGGTCTCTCGTAATAACACTCGTCTTACAATTCCTGCCAGAATGCTTGACTATGGTCTGTATCGATTGACTTTCTTTGTCATCATGGATCGCATTGTTACAAAGGAAACGTTTGAGTCCTCGGTGCAGTCCTTTATGCGGATTGTAGAGTCCGAAATTCGTGTTCAAGTTATTCCCGGAAACATGCAGTCAATTACACGAAGTCAATGGTATGAGATCTGTTTTGATGCTGGGGCTATATCCTACGATCCTGATATATCACGCGATATGCCACAGGTGAGGAGTCTAGGACTTCGCTATTTAAACAATTTTTAGTTATTATAAGATATATGTTTTGTATGTCATTTACAATGTTTTGAGATCTCAACGTTTTATCATATCACTTTAAAGTTTAGATATGACACGTAAGCTCGATATATGTTAAGATTGTAGTTAACTGAAAAAAATATTGTAAATGTGACTTCGACTTACTTTGCATGATCTTATCAATATTTAATCCTAAACAATATCCAATTTTAATATTTAAAGTTTAGCCATCAATATTATATCAAATACCGACGTCTTTGCTCTATCGTATATATAAAACCTAACGATATTTCAAGAATTTTAGTTTTGTAATGAAATAATAGAAAACATAATCACATTTATAAATGTTCACGACATATTTATCAAAGAAACATTAAAACTTTAAGAGAATCGTTAGTTAGTTTAATTAAAGGATATTTAGATATTAGTTATTAGTAATTAGTTATTGATTATTTATCCTATTAGATTAGTTACAATTCATCAAAAAGATAACTTGTCCGAATTTGCTTGAGTCATCAAACGGATTAAAGTACAGGTATTTACTATATTTTATCTCTATGAATGAAACCTTCAGAATATTACTCGATGGAGCTGGTACTGTTGGGCCAAAGAAGAAGATGAGACCGAAATTCACTCCCGATTGATATTTCCAAAACCGGCTAATCACAGCTTTCCAGTTAATCGATCTGGCTGTTTTGGTGATGGACCGGGCCGAGTAAACACCACTGACTCCAAGCTTTGTTTTCATGGCACAAACATGGTTGACAACGGTCGCTATATAGTCATGGTTACTGCGATGAAGGGAAGTCGCAAGGGAGAAAGTCGAGTTGCTCTGACCACGAAATCGGGACGTCCAGTGGAGATTGTTGTCAGGTAAGATTTGTAATAGTTGACCAGATTATTATTAAATTGGAAAACTTTATAAACTCCTTAAAAGGAACGTTGGAGACTATCCTGAGTAGAGCTATTTCAATCAGTTGAAGTGGTTCAGACTTTGCGAATCAGGTGCACTAGTGGTTAGAGTGCCTGCTGCCATATATGGTGAATGGTGTGATTCTCTTTCATTTTTCCCACAAAGTTATACATTGTCAAGACCTTTGACTTTCCCCACCAGTTTCGTCTATTTTGTTTGGGGTCGTTGCGATTCTTTTGCTTCGAAATCCGGACAAGAAATTTCTCTTCTCGCTGATTTTAGATGAGTACAACGCAGAATCACCTCTTTCCCGTTATTTAGTAAAGCGGCGGAATTGGATCCAGGGCACATCGTATTCTTGCATTACAGTTTATGGATCCAGAGTACATCTCACATCTACAGTTCATTCTGGGTTCCAGTATTTCAGAGATATTGTATAGCAAGTGGTGTGCCCCAACTGTGTCTTGTCCTGCGCCGGTATGACGTTTCGATATCAGTCATATCAATCATATTTTAAACCTTAATGAGGGCGTAGTTCGAGTCTAGACTTTAAGTTGACTATCAGATTACTCTGAACACCTGTTATAGAATCAATGAAGACGGTAAAATTTATTTACAGCTTATTCTTTATACAGCATCAAATTCTGCAGGACGTGAATCGTGTTAAAATTAGTAAAAATAATATTAGATGGTCAAACCGCAGTAGATGTGTCTTCTATAATCATTTTAATTGTGCTCTATTCCTTTTCTATACAATAAAAATATAACGAATGATATAATATATTTTAAAGATAAAACATATAAACAGCGTAAATTCTCGTCCTCCCAAAATGCATAAATATCAAATTGTGTTTTTGACAGTTGCATCCGAGATATCTCCTGCACAAGCATGGATCGTGGACAGTACCGCTTCATGGAACAACTGATAAATCCATCGAATAGTCTAGGTCTTCAAGCTAGTTGCGTGGGAGATGCGTGTAACCGATCGGACACTTTCAAGTGGAACATTCTTGGTCGAAATGAGACAACGGAGAATTGGGAGGATATTTGTGCAAACGTGACAAGTCGATACTTGGCAGGTAATTAATTCTAAATTAATTTAAGAAAAGCTTTACCAATTGATTGATTAACTTGACGTGCGATTATGTGTATAATTCTGTTTGACAAAAAAATTTTCACGAGCTTATTTTTCTCGGTACCGCAGATGAATTTATGTTTGATGGTTCCCTTTATAGCCAAATCGATGGTGTCCCTATATGGGAAGCCACCTAGGCCCAACTCTAGCAAATCTTTTATGATGCACATTAATCTAAATTTCTAAACACGTGTTCAAATTTTCTAAATTCTCAGAATCCTAATATCTAATTTATAATAAAAATTAGTGTTAAAAAGTAAGCTTTTCTTAATGCCTTGTTTACGATATTGTAAACAGAAAATCCAATTTTGTGTTTATTCTAAGCCTACTAATATTGGCCTCATTTTAATTTTTTTGTTGTACAATCCTAACTCATGGAAGATAGGTCACTACTAGTATGATTAATTAATCGTTTTTTCGTATTTGTTCCTCTTGGAAAGATGATATCGTTAAATTATAAAAACTTTTTTGAAACTAATGGCTATTCTCCAACCTTATTCTGGTCCTGCACTCGGCTTTTCCTAAATAAAAAATTTCCACTCTTGATAATGTCTCAATAAATAATGATAACATTAATTTTGTTATTCTTCCATATTACGACAAGTTACTACAATTATTTCAACTAAAAGGAAATAAAATTTGCACTCGCTTAAACCTTCCTATTAAGATTGTATTTAAAACAGTTAATCAGCAATTATTTCATCTTTATAAAGATCGTATTCCTTGTGTTCTAAGGTCTGTTGTTTATAATTTTATCTGTTCTGTGAATAAGGCGTGCCGTTGTTTGTTTAAAACTAAATGGTACATTTATTCACTAGGATTTCCAAACATAAGAAATATTTTTCTAATTCAGTCATCTCTTCTCACAAATTAACATTTTCTTGATTTTAATATAAATATTAGATCATGCCAATTCAGCTAAAGAGTTATTTATCAAAGAGGCTATACATATTTATCAATGTAATCAAAATTTATTCACATAATTCATTTAGACCTATCTATTTATACTTTTTTTTGTTTTTTTCAAGCGGTTAATTAATCAAAATTATCGGATGATATATTTTTTAATATATCATCCTAGATTTATAAACAACATAAAAAGAAAAGTAAGCTTTTCAAAAAGCAATTTTACTATTAATTGGCTAAATAAAAAGCATTTTAAACATTTTAAACAGTAAACAATAAACTCCAATAAAGATATAAAAATACAAAAGAACATTTATTATATTTCCAAACTGAATATAAAATAAAATGTTTAACACCGTCATGACATTCTCGAGTGCTTCAGAGGCCAAACCCGGTTTATATAGGACATGTATGTATGCTAAAATAAATACAGATATATACAGACATATAATTCCAATTATATACAATAATTTATAAATATAGTTGATAATATACAAATGTACACTTGATATATTCCGAATGTATATAAATGAAATATTAAAAAATATATGAGTAATTGTTCATTTAAAGTATATATATTTATTATAATGCCACCAGCCACCAGTTAATCATATTGGTCATCAAGATGTACTAATACACAATATCTTTATAAGTTTACTATTTAAAAATATTATACTACTTTCAACAGATTAAGTAGCTTGTTTAATATATTAATTATATATGTGAGGTTTTATTATATTAAAGTTTTACAAAATAATAATTTTGATGTCACAGGTCTCAAAAACCGAGAAGTGGTCATCCAATCAGGTCTGTTCTCCCTCTTCCCGAACGTGTTCCACTATCGAGCCTGTTTTGTTGCCGGAACCAATAAGGACCAGGGTGGAAGCTGCCTCCAGTTTTATGCTAATCAGTTGCCTAAACCGGGTGTCTGTTCTGTTAATAATACTACAGTATCCCATAGCGACAAAGTTTGTGCTACATGTACCGGATTTACACCCATGGAAGATATTGCCAAGTACCAGTTCTTCGGTGGGTCGATATAGTCTAGGAGCTTAGGCTAGACTATTTAAGACATAAATGCAAACTTTATCATGAATTTGTAGTATTTTAATTTCTATATTATAATGACAACATCCATTCACTATACCTCAAATATTAAAAATATTCAGATTATCTCTGCCATATTTGTGTGATTAATTGCGATATTATTGGGATAATTTTTTTTTGAAATAATATATTTGTAATATATAAAATATGACTTATAAAATAATGTGCACATAAAATCTTAATAAAATCCCATCTCTATTAACCATTGTTTAATTATGATTAATCGGCGTTAGAATAAACTAAAAAAATCCGACTCGTAAATAAGCTATATTAGAAAACCGCAATAAATTCAAATTAAATCATAACAGTTTGAAATAAATAATGGCAGTTTATCGTAAATAGTTTGATAATACTAAAATGTAATATTTAATGAATTTCATGATTATATACAATAACAATTTCTATGAAATGAAAGAAGTGTTCACACAAAATATGGAAAAAGTGTAACATGAAAATTCATTTAAAATATTCACTAATATTGTTATTTAATTTTAAATAATGTTGAAACATTTTGAAGAGATCAATTCTTATTAATACTTTGTGTATTTCAGTTTCAAAGACTAATCTTCAAATAGCACCACTGTTTATATATTTATATATCAGGATACATGCTACAATAGTCAGATTTTTATCACAAAAATCATTTATATTTCAAATATCAATCACTGCATCATATACTTTGTCCAATTCTAAAATCAAAGAGATAATTATAAATGTATATTTTCAATTAAATTGTTACTGTATAATTAATCAATCAGAGATAAATTCTGACTTTTTATTGTCTTTCTCTGTTTCATTCAGTAAAAAACAAAGATTTAACCCAGACCCTGGGTTTCAATACAACTGGACACATGTGCAGCATTGTACCGTCTAAGGACTACCCACAACCATACTGTGTTCACGTGTATAACCACAAAGGAGGCTTTCTTGAGCACTGCTTTGCAGAAATCACGGTAAGTCACCTGAAAAAATGTATGTCTACAGCTGTACCTATGTAATCTTTTTTATATATAAGTAGATTGGGTTTAATATATATATATATAATATTACGAATAACATAATTAGGCAAATAAATGAGATTGAAATTTTAAATCAAGCAGACTTTTTTATAGAATTTAAGTATTGACAATGTAATAATAAACTCATTATCTCCAATTTTTATCAATTTTTATAAATCGATATACATATGTATATAAATGGGTGGGTTCTGAAAAGTCGTACAAAAAAAAGTTGTACATAATTTAGCCGTATTTAAAAAGTCGTAATGAAAAAGTCGCAAAAAATTAGTCGAATATAAATTGGGCATATTTAAAAAGAATAATAATTATAATGGCTAAATTAAGTCTGGAATTTAGTAATTATAGTTATATAAATTTAATTGACAAAATGATATCATAATAATGAGGATGATTAAAAAATTGACAAATAAACTTTTGATAATGTAACTAATTATGCCTTTTTATATGATTTTTTAAATGACTAATTTTAAAAGTACAACTTGTTAATTTACGATTTTTTATTTTTACGGCTTGAATTTATTCGATGTTTTAAATTACGACTTTTTGTTTACGACTAATTATTTACGACTTTTTTTAATACGATTTTTTCTGTAATACAATTTTTGGGGTGTACCCATATACATAATTAGAAATTTTGAAACACATTTAATTAATATAGATTAATCTCTTACCAGTCACAATTTAAAAATATTATTACGGTATCAAAATAAATGTTTTTATTCTGTAATAATAAATGAAAGGTTCTGAAATCCACAGCTCTGCTTTTATTATTACGATAGTTATTCATTTATTCTTACGGAAATATACTTCTATATTCTACCTTATTAATTATTAATCCGAATGATTTGACCGATTGAAAGATCAATTATACCAATGGCAAATCATAATTAGACTTGTCGCATTTATATATTAACAGCACACAAATGATCGAATAATGTTTACTTTCGCAATGTGTGTGTTAAGTACTACATGACTGACATGACATACAAGCTGACATTATAAAAATATGCATTAACTCTATGTGAATATCAAACAAACTATCAAACAAAGCAAACATCGGGAAACAAAAGTTATTTTTTCAAATATAGTAGATTACTTTGAACATGAAAAATATTAACCTGTTTTATTTTTAAGCGTTATCAGAAGATTTATCTACATGTCGTTTTGTTTGTAATCTTAAATACATTTTATCGTATACATTAAGAAATAGAATTCAAATTACAAAATAAATGTACTATGTTAAACTCCATTATATAAAATCTGTATGATGCCTGATGCCAATTCACAATTGTCAAACGGTAGCTATCTTAAACAAAATTTAACTCGATTTATTGCAAAAGTTTCTCTGTATTTAGCTAAATACAATTGCAGAATTTTCAACAGCTTCGATACATCGCATAGGTTACTATTTAAGTAGTATATATTTTCTACTTTAGAAAATAGTTACTACTGAAAAATTGAAACATTCTCGAGAGTATATTATAAACAATAATCATATACAAATTTCTGCCCTTAAATTTGAAGGTGAAAAGTCAGAACATCAGTGAACTAGGTGATGATCTAGAAACCATTGTTGTCAACACGGTCTCTCAACTTGGCAAGGTGATTGCGCTTGGAAACCTACATGACATGTCGGAGTCCTTTATTCAGACGGCCAGCTTCCTCAAATCTTACAGCCAACTGGATATTCAGAGTGAGAGAATAACTTTCATTTCGTTCACTTAATTTTAAATATTTCACAAGAAAATATATACAGTAGGTATGCATCATAAATGACTACGAGTGTAAACCAGAACTTTGTCGGAGAGGCATTGACATGCATCTTATTTCCAGCAAAACTGAGCAACTGAACATACAGCGTTATAAACACGTGTGCATCTTTGAATACATATTTTTTAATTATTAAGTCGGATAAATTGCTATCGCTATCCTTCCACATTTATCAGATTTAACGCTTTGTGATAATCCACTGTAGAACCTGATATCAGGAATGTCAGGAATGTCGATGACACAACACAATCTGTGAGAAATGATATTACTGCTAAAGTTACGTATAAACTTCTTTAAAAAATTAAAATAGAACTAACTTTCAAGTATTTTCAATTATGTATTCAACATAATAATCTCCTTCGAGCTATAACTTCGATGCTCTCAGTACTTTTGAATGATATTTATTTAGTAATATTTAAAAATATGACAAATTATACGTAATGTTGTATGTTATATGTTTAATGTTCTTTAAATAATTTTATACATTAATATACTTCATGCTCCATATACATTATTTTATTACTTTAATATAGTACTTTATTTATACAATAAAAGTACTCTAAATATAAAAAACTCTTAGTGACTTATGATACACAGGTGATTAAATAAAACAATAGTCCCGTTTTTTTTACTATGACTCCGGTTTAAAACCATCGTCGAAAAAATCCCGACTAAATGAACAGAAATTATATGATGTGATTAAAAGAAGTTTTTTGTAAACACCGTTTAAAATGTTGTACTCTTTTTACACCATTTGGTTGAATAGAACCCTTTTCGGTTGATAAAAGTGGCTTTATCTTCAGTTTTTGGGCATACGCTAACTGAATGAGCGTACAGTCAATAGCTCCTATAACCCTGGGAAATCCATAGCGCTCCTGGAAGGCCATGCTATTTCTTTGCATACGTTGAGCATCAGGAATGCGTATATAATATTGATTAAGTCTCATGCTGATTGTAATAGAAACACGACGAACCAATTTGGATACGGTTGTTCTATCACCTATGACATGCTGATAAGTTCCACAAGCGGAAAATCTCAAAATTGTACATAATTGTTGAATTGGAGTGAAATATTGATTTTGCCGAGTAGGACGTCGTAAGTCGTCAAAAATAGAGGCATAATAATATTGATCAAGGTATCCTTCGAAAATCAATAGCATACTCTAAATTCCTCTTCATTTTAAAATTCCAATTGTTTAAGTCTGTCGCGTAATAACCATCTTTTATTTTTAAGATGAATCAAATAAAACAAATCAACATGATCATACTTTATTATTGTTAAGTTATTGTTAAGTTGAATTCTTTTAATTATATTCCACAAATGAAGAATGCGCCTAAACCGTTTATGTAAATATGTATTGTATATAATTATGATGTATCAACTTACGACCAATATAGAAAGAATTAGATTTGCCCATTAAAAAACCATGGTAAATTTTTTAAACGACCACGGTTGATTTTGTCTATTGTAAAAACAATTATGTTATAAATAAACGTACTTGTAAACTTATTTGTATGTTATTTATTTTAATAAATCTTATATCATTAAATAGCCTTCTTTCCAGATATTAAAAAAATTGTAATTTGACGTACTAAACTAAAACTATTTAAATAAAAATTATTTGAAAAAACAAGAGTACCTATCCCTAGTCGAAAAATGTGTACTTGAGTCCTGTTAAAAACTACAGACTCTGTCCTGGTCGAGGTGTTTCAACTTGCGACTTACTTTGATCACACCAAAAACTAGACTATAGGGTTTTCGACCATGGTGTAAAAAGCTTCCGACCGGCTTTCCTCACCACACCCATATAGTGTATATATGTATAGAGTAGCATTTAAACAAAACATATTATTTAAATAAAAATAACTATATCTAGTATCTCATAAATTCACAGTTGCATATATGTTGCCTTTCTATAGTTCTTGAAAAGATTAATGTGGAATACAAAGCCATATCTCTGATTTTTATTAAGTCACATTTTTGTATCTAGAATTCTATATGAATCATATCTATCTGAATACCTATATTCAAAGCAATTATTTTAGCTGAACTAAATTGCTCGTGCACTTAAAAATTATTAAGCAAAGCAACATGTAAATATATACCTTAAAATTTTATTTACTTTTATAAGTATATCTGAAGAAAATGATCTGTATTGAATGTATATTTATTTACAATTGAAGTAATGTTGCAGCAAATCTATCTGTTCAAACGTTGCAGGCAAGCTCTCCTCGGCAACAAGAGGCCGAGCCGTTACTGGATACAACGACAAAATAATTGATTCAAGCAGTGTAAGTAAGAATAAATCATCAGTAATGTATTTTTGAAATCAATTTTAAACCAAATTAATGCAGTATAAGTTTTATACACAGAGAAATTGTTATATACTACTTGGAGAATGCGATTAATAAGGAAGAGATGTTTAATCTTATTAAGTAAAATTACTCAGAATAAAATAATGAGTTAAAATTGTCAATACTGTAAATTATAAATTTTATGTTCGCAATTTAGCGCAAAAAACGTTCACGTTTTTATTTACGTATAATTTTTCTGTTTTTTTCGATAAAATATAAAGTCAACTCTCGTATTTTATTATTTAAAAATATCTTTTTTAATTTCAAGTTCCTGTGGCCACGAATATTTTTGATTTATTAATGATACATACTTGAAATTGTAACAAAACTATATGCAGATAGGGTAGTATTAACACCTTTATATATACAGTTTAAAAGAAATTATGAATTTACCTCTATAACCTAGGAAAATAATAATTAAAACATTCAGCATTAAACAAAGATAACAGTGTGGAGAAACATTTCCAAAATCTGAATAAATTGCCTTGAAGAAAATATTGTATGCGCAGAAAATGAATGCTTCTATATTAAAGAATTTGAAGCAGTTCTATGATTTTTCATTAATTTTCATAAAAGTCTTAAAAAAATGTTGGGTTGTCAACATTTTTTAATATTGATTTCCACTCTAATAAAAGCTGTATTGTAAAATAAACATTAGACGCATGAATCCTATAGCTATATCCCAGACAATCCGCAAACGTAACAACACAGGTTAATATTTCAGTTTTTTGTTTTCAAATGCATAAACACAGGAAGTAAAAGTTCTTATATATTATCTGTTGTTCAAGATATAGATAATCTCGAAATTTGATTTAAAAAATGAAACTCTTTTAATGAAATTTAAGCAAAAATTAGGGAAATATCTCTTATTTTTAATATGGAAAACAAGAATTAATGCTCATGAATATCTTCAAAACGAATTTACATGGATTTTGGATATGTTATTTTACACTCTCAGTTTTGTTAATCGTGTATATCTCATCTTTACAGTACTTAATTTGATTTGTCCATTTGTGATTCTTCTAACAACCTTTCTTAAATTTGATATACAGGAAGAAAATATCACGAAAACTGATGAAAATGAAGCCTACGAAATTAATAGAAATAAAAGAGCAAATGTGAGTTGTTTACAATTATTTATATACACGTATAAAGGTATATCGCGAATACTTCTCTTAAAATCTATTGGGTGATTTAAAATTTTTTTAATCAATATGTATTAATGTAATATTTTTGTAGTCGTAAATAATAATAAAATATTCCAGTAAACCACATAATTATTTATATTTTATGTGTTATCGTTAATAATTTTTAAAATTATATATTTTTATTTAATTTATAAAAAGTAATATTCTAATAATATTTTTCCAGAGGACTTCAGTAAATACCTACATTTCAGGAGACATTTTAAATTCACTCTATATTGTATATTAACACTTCTATTGTTGCCATCTACTCTATATCTGCTCCAACAATTTAATATCCAACCTTTTCGTACATCACAATATTTAGAAAATGTCATCTATGTCGTTTTATCTACAATGTCTTACTTTTCCTTATTCTCATGAGATGTCCGTTATTTATTCTTTTTCAAATTATATTATTACTCTATATTTAAAAAAATACTACTTAATAGACTAATATCTTAAATTTAATCTCACAATTATTTCGTAAATAAATACTACAGGTACAGTTTATAGGATCAATGCCAGAGGAATTTTCAGTAGCACACTTTTATTTTTTCCCTTGCTGGACAGATTTTGAAGATACTCTCGAACAATCTGGACAGCATGATGTCTAAAGACCTTGACAGTCTGCAAATTGTCGCCGGAACCACGGATGTTGTCGCTGACAACGTAAACGATCTCTCACGTGACTCTCAATTGAAAGTTATCGATCGTCTGGATGGAATGTCTCAAGATCTTGTTAGTCTAAAAAAAACAGGCTCCAAGGAGCGTTTGCTCGAAATTTCGAAATCTATCATTAATGGAGTTTGGAACACTATGACGGTACTGACGACCACACCAACTTGTCATGTTGCTGATGTATATATTTACTTTTGCTTTTTACGGCCATCTTTATATGTTTACATGCTTCTCAGTGCGTCAAGTAATGCCATTTAGACATAAAGTATAGACTGATGCTAAATACAGATAAATTTATTCATTATAATACTATCATATTTTTCACTTGATTATCAATTGTTCTGTTCAATTTTTTTAAATAAAGTGTCGAATTATAAAACAGTAAAAATTCTTAAAATAGTTGAAACAGTAAAAAAAAGAAGGTAAAACGTATTTATATATTTGACCGAATTTATAACAAAATGAGGATAATATTTTTTAAATATTGATATGTTTTTAATTGTATTAATATTGTTTGTTACTTTTTCTAGCTTTATTAATGTCTGTTTTTCAGGCAACAAATATTCAAATTGGAGGACCAGTCAATCTTGACTTTGTAAAAGACGAAAATAAAATTTATTATGATACGGATCTTGAAAGCAAAGACGAATGTGAGTTACATCGGAAACTTATAAAATAAGAAAAGATAATTTTTAGCATTTTGTTTCGAGTGGTTTTCTATAATATATATTAATTTACATATTTTTTCAGATACCACCGTAAACTTACTACTTTAAGAAAATATCAAGAATAATAATGGGAAAAAGAGAATATAAAAATCAATAATAACAGTAAACGTAATTGATACAAAGCACAATAAATATAAACAACTCAGAACAAAATTTAAATTAATCCTAAACATTTGTCGTCAATATTGACAATAAAATATTAATTTAAAAGAAAGAAATGTTTCTTAAATCTAAAAGGATGATAAAACATACAAAATTAAAATATGATATATGCGAAACCTGTTTTTTTTACATATATCTTAGATAATACATGTCTACTATATTTAAATGCAACGCTTTTATATTTCAGCATTTCAAGACACAGAGACTTTCGATACGGCGATGTCCAAGCTTCATACGGAAACGAATGTTAAACTACAATCTGATGCAGTGCGTTAATTTGTTGTTTTCATTATATTTCAAAGTGTCTTTTATATTATGAATACTATAATATCTATTCATTTAATATATTTTTAGAATTATACATTTCCTAGTATGTTGTAATATCAGTATTTTGATTTCAAAAGAGAAAAGACAGAAATAGATATATTTCTCAAATAAAGATTTACATTGTATTTTTTTTATATCCGAGTACAACATTATACTTGTAGCATATAAATAAAACTACCAACATGAAATTTAGCATATTTTTTAATAGAATTTTGAGTATAATATGAAATGAAGTAGTCACAATTTGTTGAAAATATTACAGCATGAACTTGTATTTCTGAAATTTCTACCTTTTAGTTTTAATGAAAATTTTTTAATGCTATTTTTATACAACAACTAAATCTCACATTTTTTATCTCTGACTTTATTTTAATTTAAAATTTGATAATCACGACAAAAATTATTCTCACTTTAAAAGGACACAAAAAAAACACTACAAACAAATTGAATACTTTCAAGAGTAAATTATTTATTAACTATTTAGTGCATACCACTGTTTTATTTACAGGATTACTTTTTATAGGTATGTAATTGTTCAAGGTAATCTTACGTAGCTCTTATAGGTAGGTACTGTGCATCATCATATTTGACATGATTAATATAATAAATTCAAATATTATTTCGTTCTAGAATAACAAATATTCTATTTCAAATACTCATACAACTATCAAAACCAACAAAATTCAACCTCATAAAATTTAAATAATAAATTTAAAGAGAAATCTAAAATTATAAACAATTAAAATGCATGATTATTTTTTTCTGTTAATACATATAACGTGCAATCAGATTCGTTTGTTTTATTGTGTGTAATTTAGCAACAATTCATACATTCGAATTTCGAGTATTTTACAGATCTAAATTAATTTAGTTTGTGTGTCTCTTATATAAATGAAAGTCCTTCGGTGATTTAAGAAATAGTAGTAAATATGTAAGTAATTATAGTAATAAATTAAGTTATAGTATAGTAAATTAATTATGTAAATTTAGATTAAACAAAAGTATTCGAAACTCGAATATGTGGAACCAGTTACTAATTGTTACCCGCAGATAAACAAATCATCTGATTGTTTGTACAGACACAGGAGTAATTCTTTGCAAGAGAAAATGTATTAAAATAATATCAATCATTAATTAGATTACACCACATTAATAAACAAACTATAAAATCTCCCAACCTTTTCCCTCTCCTGAAACTCCCCAGGCATCAGAAGTGAGCAGTCAAAAGGGGAGGGACGCCCTGTCCCGATGTCGGATAGTGCTCAACGACCTCTTAATCACCGGAGACAATCCGGTTGCCTTCCAGAACTCACAGGGAGCCTTCCACATGGAGAAGAAGACGGCCGACTCCTTCCAGAACCGAGCAATGCAGCCGGGTCGAGCCAACATCACTCTGCCCGACATTTGCGAGAGTCTCACCGCGGCGGGAATTCCATGCACGGGCGAGAATTCGGTTGTCACACTCGATGTGAGTCCTGAGATATTCTATTATAGCAATGATAAAATATTAGTATTGATATTTTCTTGTAATTAAACAATTTTTTCAAGCAAATAGATATATAAATACTCATTCCAACTAACGAATTGTCAAATGGTAAAGCTTCATATCTAATTGACTAATACCCAAACTACAAGGATAACTATTGACCTGATAATAATTCTCGATTTCTGTAGCTTTTAATTTGTTTTCTGAAGGTTTATTTACACATATATACATATAGGCGATGAGCTCTTTTGTAGTTGTAAGGTGAAATCCACAATAACTACCTATATCATCGTAGACATCATTATCTTTCATGAACCCTAACCCCGTAAGTGAGACGGGGTTAATATTGATTTTTGACACGTATAAAGTTGAAAAGTTTCATCATCGATTTTGATGCTCTTCTTTCGATGTTCATTGCCTCAAGATTTTTATACTTTTCAATTTTTGCACATCACGCACGTCCAGTGTGCATAGATTTTTAATGTTTTTCCTATGATATCATCAACATTCATAAAGTAATACACTTCATAAAGTAATATCTTCATTATACAATGGCTGTGCGTAATACAGATACTTTTCCTTATCGGATACAAGCCGCTGCATGGTTTTAAGAGTCTGATAGATCAGATAAAGCAATGCGACATGTAAAAGAGAAATTAAGAGCAAATTATGAAAATGCTGAGCCACATAGAGGATCTCAGATTAAAACTTGGATGGAGAAACTTTTCACTACTGGCAGTTTGTTGGACACCAGACGAAGTGGTAG